>PVKN010002831.1:0-40331 GCA_004027915.1 Capromys pilorides
ATAAAACAAAATCAGACATCAAAATAAACTGTTAAAAGCCTAATTATAGCTAAATCTAATAAAGATTTATTTAAGATAATGCTTACACATATATAAAAGACAATAAATAAAATTACAAGTAATAAAACAAGGAGATAACTTGTGTAATATGCATAAGGGGCCTACAAATCAGTAAGAGACAGACCCCAAATCTAAAGACAGATAAAGATGTTGACAAGGAGGTATTCTCATTAACTGCTAGTGGCCGTGTCTCTACAGAGAATAATTTGGCATTATCTGTCCAAGTGATCAGTATACACATCCCTTGAGCCATCTATTAAGTGTAAAAATGGGCCTGCAGATATACAGGTACATCTGCAAAAATGTTGTTTACTGTGGCCCTGTGTGAAACAGTAAAAGATCCGAAACCTCCAGAATGACTGTCAAGAGAAGACGGCTTAGCCATTTTAGGAAGTTCTTATAAGAAATACAGGCTTTGTTCAAAAAGTGAAACATAAGGACCTTCTATGTACTGACATGGAAAGATCTTAAGAATCATCCAGTGAACTAAGCAACATGCTCCTCCAATTTGAATATTAAGTCAACCTCAATAACCTTCCACCACAAATACTCACAAATATTGACAGGTATAAGACTTCTTTTTAAATGCTATTACGGGTTGAATAAAATGAAATAAAGATGTGAAGTGCTAGATCCCAGTATGTTACTTGATAAGTGTCTTTGTGGATGTAATTGGGATGACATCATAAGGGTGAACCCTAATTCACTATGGCTGCTGTCATTCATACAATGAAGAGATAAAGGCAGAGACATGGGGAGACAGAGACTGGAATGATGAATATATAAGCCAAGGGACACAAAAGACTCCTAGCATAACCAAGGGCCTAGAGAAAGGCATTCTGAGAGCACAGTGCACTGAGAGATAGATTAGTTTAGGCCTTCTAGCTTCCAGAGCTGTGAAAGAATAAACTGGTGGCTGTTGTCAGTCATCTAGTTTGTGGCAATTTCTTACACGAGCACTACAAAACTAATACAAATGCAGACTGAGCTATGCAGAAAATAAAGGAAGCCCTTGAAAGGCCAAAAGAGAGTAAGAGTTGCTATCTAGTGCTCTGAGGTGACTACTGCTCCTGCAGCACCTGTTATCTGTGACTCAGCACTTTGAACTTAACACAGTGTCTATGACCAACAAAGGTGAATCAAATTTAAAAATGGTAACATTGCTAGGCATGGTGGTGCACACCTGTGATCCCAGCACTTGGGAGGCTGAGGCAGGAGAATCGCTGCAAGGAAGGCCAGCCTGGAATAAAAGTAAGTTCCAGGCCAACCTGAACTGAATACCAAAAGCTGTCTCAAAGAGACAAAAAAGTAACACTGTATGTTTATATATGTGTAAAAGATTTCATAATGAAAAAGTACAAAATAAGATATGTAAAACGTTACTATTTCATTAAAAGCAAGTGTACCTGAGTGAAGTACAGGCTTTCAAGAATAGACCCTCTGCAAAGAGAGGCAGGCCACTGGAAACTCTGTAGTTAGAAGGTGGCTATGTATGGATAGATGAGGGATTTCTCAATGTATCATTTGTTTTGGATGGAACTATGCCAACTAGTCAAGGATAAATAAAATTTAAGTTAAAAATTCAGAATTTAAGAGAAAAATGGAAGAAAGTACATAACTGAGTGAAAACTAAGAAATACTATTCTCCCCAGAATTTCCCCATACAGATCCTGCAAGAAAAGTGCATGCTTTTCTGAAACTTACCAGCTCTAGCTTCATAATATGCACACAGTCCCTGAGGATATGTGTGGGTGCTCCTAACAGTTTGGTGAAGGCTATTAATGTATTCGCCTTAAAAGGTGGTCCTGCAACCTATGGGAATAAATAAAACAAGTTACTCTTCATTTACCTTGACCTCCCAGTTTCACTAATTAGAATAAGACCATGCATTATTACACACATACTCTTGTTTCAAAGAATTTCTCCAAAACTTGAAGTTCTTCAGGTTTCCACTGTCCTGCATTTTCAGGCGTCACTTTTAGCTGAAGGGTCTGGTTGGTCTTGGGACTAAGGGCTACTCTGCATTTTAATGCATCTGTTTTAAACATGATCACTCCAGGTTCATTGGAATTTATCAGCTGCAGCTGCAAAACAAGAAGGATGTTTCAAGTTAACATGTAAGACAAAAAGAAAAGGAATATGTAACTGAGAGAATTAAAATAACTAAGTTGATATAGCTGAACAAAATGAGATCCAAAGACCTGGAAGTGGCAGAGCTGATGGCCAATGTGACAATTAATGGTTTCAATACTCTTTTATTCAGCTTGTGCTAAAATTTCTGATTTTTCCTACTCAATATAAAAGTTGCAGAATGGCTTTGTGCCAACTCTGGAGTGTGTGTGTGTGTTTGTGTATATATATGTATATATTTTGTTTGTTTGTTTTGGAGTAGATATTTTAAACATTTATCACTTTGACTACCTCATTAATATATTATATTGATAATAATTATAAATAACCAGCATGTACTAAATACCAGGGCACTATGCTAAGGATTTTACACTAAATATCTCAAATTCCCACAAATATTAGTAGGTAAAAACCATTATCAGAAAGGTAAAGAAGGGCCAGCCAGATAGCTCTGTGGACTACAGCACCTGATTAGGAAGGCATAGGAACCAGGGTTCAATTCTCGTGTGCCGTGCTGGCTCCACCACCAGAGCACACTGAGATGGCGACTGAGACTTGGCCTGGTGGTGCGTGCCTATAATTTCAGTGCTTGGGCGACTGAAAACAGGAAGATCACTACAAGTCTGCTCTGTGTAGTGAGACCCTATAGACCCTGTACTAAATATGTTTTTAAAAATTTGAAAAAAAAAGAAAGGTGAAGAAATTTTCCCTCACAGTGCATACTTTCAGGTGGTATGGCCTGTGCTATTTCCTAACAGCATCACTATAGGATGTATTAGATGTCCTTTTCTATAAGGGTTTGAAATAAATTCAATTGTTTATATATTTAAAAAGGAATTTTCACCCCTGCAATTGGAAACAATTTTACTTCAAATGACACTCAGATTCGAAGACAGCCCTCCTGCAAAGGCATATGGTTATTCAGGTGCTAGTCTCACCAAGGCTAAGTACAACCTACACACACTGGTCCTATATGACATAGTGACTGACTTCCAGGTCCACATTGTCATGGAATATGGAAGCCACAGCACGGTAGACCATAAGATGCAAAAACGTTAATCTAAGAATGCAAAGGAAACAGTGGCATCCATTTTTAATGCTATAGCAATAAGGAAAGTCTAATTCTAACAAGCTGGCTAAAAGGAACGTGAGTGTCACTACTTCACAGCCTATTCTGCAAGACAACTCAGCATTTTGCCTTGGATAATCACCACCAGGAGGCTCACCAGGTACCCATACCGTTTCTTGTTGAATAATTCTTTGTAGATGTCTTCGCATGATGACAGACCCAAGGAACCTCTCAAGTGGGGAACAAAGGTAACTTCCTGCGAGGCCAGGCACAAGGCCTGGTGTGGGTGAGGGAAGCAGTAAAATGTTCAAGGCACTGTGAGTAAGGATGGTTGGTATGGACGCCGCCCAAGAGCGCTGAGGTAGTTTGCGAGGTGGAGGCATGTTTGTTGGCATTGTTTGGGAACCTGTGGGGAAGGAAAACATGTCACTTCATTTACAAAGATGTATTCTCTCACTGTTTCCTTTCTTAGAAGCAGTTGGCATTCTAAATCAACTTGCACTGTTTTGGTTAGTCCATGTGGTATAGCAATTATATATTAAAACTTTCTGTTAGCAAAAACAGCCACAATTTTTCTCCCTCTGTCCAGGGCCCATGCAAGTGACTGCAGGAAATCCTTTAAGGGATGAGGTCTATCTATCCACTTGGAATCTGGCAGGCCTCTGGAATTGCTTTTGATCAATAGAAAACGTGGTAAATGTGACACCGAGCTAAGGGTGAGCCCTAGACTTTGATATGCTCTGTTGGAACCTGTCCAATCAGCACACGAACAAGTCTGTAATCAAGTATGAGACCCCAGGGAGCTGGGGAGATAGCTCTGTAGCACAAGTGCCTGGCAAGTACAACGTCCTGAGTTCGAACTCCAGTCCCCCACCTCAAAAAAAAAAAAAAAAAAAGTATGAGGCCCCAGATAGCGAAGCCATGCCAGGTGAGGCTACCTTAGGCCAGTTAGTCCCTAGCCAACCCAGAAACTGACCAATGACACACCAATGAGGCCAGCAGAGGCAAGCAAACTGCAGAGCCACGAGCTGATTTTTTTAAATGCTTTTGGTACAGGGTCTCACTATGCAGCTCAGACTCATAGTGATCCTCCTGTTTTCAGTCTCCCCAGCATTGGGATTATAGGTGTGTGCCACCACCACCCAGTCTCAATGGCTGGCTCAGTTGTGGGGCTAGAGATTGAACCCTGGTCCCTGCACTTGCCGAAGCAGGTGCTTAGTCTGCTGAGCTAGCTCCCTGACCCCATGAGCTAAGGTCTGATTGTGGTTTTAAGCACTCAAGAGTTATACAGCCAATGCTAACAAATGGAAGTTTTTTTTTCAAGAGCAGAATATGTATTTATTAGGGAAAAGAAAGCCTGAGAAAGGGGCAGAAGGGAACCCAAGTGGGAAAGCTGCTTTTTCTAGGGATTTTTATAGAGAAACATAAAAGTCTTGTCTTCATGTTCAGTTGCAAAACCTTGTCACTTTAGGTATTTTTATGGTCCAATATGATACCCAGGGTTTTTTTGCGGGACCGAGGTTTGAACTCATGACCTTGCACTTCTTGCCAGGCAGGCACTTGTGCCATGGAGCTATCTCCCCAGCCTTTATGGTCCAATATGGCAACTGCAACTTAGTAGTCATGAGAAAGGTACTGAGACACATTTCATACAATTTTAGGAGACACTGCCCTTCTTCATTTGGCATGACTTTGCAAATTAACTACTATTAATGACTAACTTTCAAATGTGAGGATAGGATAAAATAGGTCATTTGCCCAGTGAGGCAGGACTGTACTCAGTTTGAGGCCTGCCTGGACTACATGGCAAGTTCAAGGACAGCCTGGACGACATACCAAGATGCTGTCTAAAACAAACAAACAAAAATAGGTCATTTTTTTAGTTACACTAAGAACATAAAAATGCTGATACACTCACTTGTTCCAGCTCGAGGGGAATGAGAAGCATCTGGAACTGGAGAATGTAGTGATGGGTTGGCTGGTGACATTCCAGGCAAACGTGTAGCTGGTGAGGGGCCTGACACTTGAGGAGACCCCGGCCAGTTACCTGCTCGTCCACTTGGCGACACCATCGTGTATGGGGAACTCGGATCAAGAGTTCCTAAAAAAAATAAACAGATGGCTTTCAAAGCTTGTATTTTAATACCTGAAACTTATTTGTCTGCATTCAGACCACAAACTGGTGGTTTATTTTATTTTTTGAAAAGATAAAAGGGAAATTTTCCATTTTCTTTGTTTTGTAAAGGCTATACTAAGAAACGAATCAAGAATCAAGTTTTCAAAGCAATGACTTTCTGAGCAATTCTGATATTTAAACTTCATTGTGCAAAAATTATACATTATCATTTATATCCCTTTGTCACCAAATGACAAACTGAGAAAATACTTCTACTATAGATACTAATGGGTAAACGGTCTTTACTTTTCTTATATAAAGAAAAACACAGAAAAAAATGACCAAAGTACCATATATAAATTAGCAGGCATAAAATAAACAGTAAAGATCAATGTAGTTTTGGGGAGGTTATGATTTTTTTGTTTTGGTTTTTGAGACAGGGTTTCACTATGTAGTTCAGGCTGGCCTTGAGCTCACTACATAGTCTAAACTGGCCTCAAACTCATGGCAATCCTCTTGCCTCAGCCTCCCAAGTGCTGGGATTATAGGTGCATGCCACTAGACCTCCTGGCTTGGTTGTGTGTGTGTGTGTGTGTGTGTGTGTGTGTGTTTATTTTTTTGACACAGGGATCTCATTACATAGTTCAGGCTGGCCTTGAACTCACTTATGTAGTTCAGGCTGGCCTTGAACTCACTGTGATGCTCCTGCCTCAGCCTCCCAAGTGTTGGGATTACAGGTGTGATCCCCCACAGCCAGCATCCAATGTACACTTAAAAAGGTTAAATTCCATTACTAATCGAAGAATCACATATTCAATAGTAAGATGTCATTTTTCACCTATCAAAATGGCCAGGGAGATAGCTCAGTAGAATAAGCGCTTGCCTGGCAAGCACAGGGTCCTGAATTCAATCCCTGGTACTACAAAAAAAATAGCCAAGATTTCAAAAATTCTTAATACCCTGAGGTGGCAAAGATGAAGACAACAGACATTCTCTTATGGTGCTGTAGGAAACTGGTATAATATTTCAGTTGAGTAATCTGTAATATATTTCAAAAGCTTAAAAATTTCTCAAACCTTCTGAGATGAGAATTCCACTTCTAGGAATTTTCCTAAGGAAAAATGGATGTGAACAGAGGTGGTACCATTTTTAATTGGAAACATTTAAGCATGTATTATAAGAAAGCAGTTAAATTATGCTACGTCCACATAAGAGAAAAAGACTATGAAGGCAAGCAGTTAACTGATGCAGTTTTTACTAACAAAGGTTCCCACATGTATTAATAGTAAAAAGTAAAACCACTGTTATACACAGCTTAAAAACAGGAAGCTCTTTATGTTCTGATATGGGATGGTATTGAGTGATATTCATGACACAATATATACTTTTTTTTCCTTTTTCTTTTGTTGTGTGTTTTTAAGACAAGGTCTTGCTGTGCAGTTCAGGCTGGCCCTAAACTCCCTACATAGCCCAGGCTGGCCTCGAACTCATGGTGAGCCTCTGAGTGCTGGAAAGAAAAACTTCACTGACTACCATTTCTTCATCTACTTGAATCCATTCGAATTAGAATTTGAGTTAAAAGGTTTAAAAATTTAAGTGACAAAATAATTCCCACAGGAAGGTGGGATTGGTGCATGTGGGTGGAGATAGCCCATGGGTAGAGAGCAAGAAGCAAGAGCCACATGAGGGCCAGCAGGTACAGCGGACTGAAAGGGAAATAAGACAGAGAAAGGGTGACAGAGCAGAGACAAACTCGACCACTCAATCCCCAGTGTGGCATGACCAGGATTTTTGTGCAAGCAATACTTTTGCTATTTCCTAAATAAAGAAGCACTAATTTTGTAGTGAGAAAATTTATTAAACAAAAAATATTTCACATCAAGTTCTTATGCTATTGAGATATTATGTATGGACTCACCATGCGGACTAGCAAAACTGGCCCCTGGTCCTATTGAGATTCCGTGCGAGGATGGGGGAGGAGTTGGAACAAATGACGCTGGTGATGGGGCTCTCAAAGCCCCACTGGGGGAGTTGGCAGCATGCAGATTTCCTAATAAAGGAAAATAATTATAGATGATCTTACAGGACATATATTATGTCCTGTCCAAGGACCACAAATTAAAAATCTCCCCAGAGCCTCAAGAAACAAGTAGTAAAGCTCCCATAAATAGCAGAAAGACTGGAAAGAGTTTATTACTGAAAAAGAGAGGGCTCAATTATATGGGCCCAAATTCTAGCTCTTAAGTTGACTAAATCTTTTTCGAATCCAGTGTACTTTTTATTCACTTACTCATTGAATAAGTATGCATGAGAGCCAACTTCATGCCAAGCATTGTTCTCGGCACTGAGGATGCAGCAATTAACAAAAGAAAAAATTCTGCTCTCATGGAGCTTATATTCTAGTAAAATGAGAAAGACAAATCTGTCAAGTAATGATTAGTACTAGGGAGTAAACGAGAGCAAGCTTAGGAAGCAATTTTAAGTAGTACTAGAGAAACGTACTATTCTTTATATAAGGCAATGCAAGAAAACTTTAAGAGGGCATGTGCAGGAGACTGAAGTTCAAGGCCAGCCTGGGCAACTTAGTGAGTCCCTATCTCAAAATTTAAACAAACAAACAAACAAAAAACACCCCACAAAAATTCTGGGGATATATCTAAGCATGAAGTCCTGGGTTCAATCCCCAATATCACACTGGGAATAAAAAAAGATGTGAGCTGGCCAGGAAGAAAGTGCAGGATAAGACGTGAGGTTATCCAGGGTCAACAGAAGAGCTAGTGTAAATGGGCCAGAGGAGGCAGCAGTTACGCATGATGGTGAGGCTGGTGTGCCAGTGAGAAAGGGAAACTGTAACATACAATGTCAGAGCCTACAGGGTTGTGGGCACTTGTAGGCTACTAAGGACTTTTGTTTACCCTGAATGAGTAGGAGGCCAGTACAGAGTGTGGAGCAGACACCACAAAATGAGAGATGGCTACAGTATTCCAAGTGCTGAGAAAAAAGAGTTCAGCAGGGTTCTAACAGCTCTGCCCCAGGTAACAGAAAGCAAGAGGCTGTCATTTACTCAACTGGGGTATTTGTGGCAGGATGAATTTCAGGCAGTTACTAGATAGTGTATGCAAATGTGGGGCTAAAGTTCTGGGGCCACATCTCAATTAGATAAAAAAACCAGGAGACATGAATTTAAAGATAGTATTTAGAACTCCAAGACTAGTTTTAATTTAGGATTACAAAAGGGGCAACTATGGCTACCGAAACTATGAATAAATGGAACATTAATATTTTTGCTACATTACTGTCTTTGATATCAACAGGTTTCAAATTCTTTAGTACATAATTTCTACTTATTTGTCTATTTGGTTTATTGAGACAGGGACTTGCTGTGTAGATCAGGCTGGCCTTGAACTCATTATGAAGCCCAGGCTGGCCTGACACTTCTAGTGATCCTGCTGCCTCAGCCTCCCAGGATGCTGGCTGGGATTACAGGTGTGCAACACCACACCAGTCATAATGTCATTATTTTTACATTCTTTAATACCTAAAGCAATGTGTTAGAACTTAATAAATGTTGAGCAACTTTATTAACCATTAAACATAATACATTATACTTTTTTAGCTGTATGATCAGGACAAGTGACTTAACTTTGCCATAAAATGGGAATAATGGAACCTATGCTACCAATTTGCTATGAGGATTAAATGAATAAAGTACTTAGAACAGGGCTTGGCACATAATTAAGAATAATATGCCTATCTGCTACTGTAATTCTTTCAAAATTCTTTTTCCTTCTACTTATGCAAAAACAATCTCCACTCATAGCCTAGAGACACATTCTCCTGCGGTTGAGTTTCTCTGTCTGCTTACTTCCTCCTTAGCTGTTTCTGCACCACACATGCTGGGGTTCCTACAGGCCGAGCTTGCCTACCTATTTGGGATTCAGTGACCCTGGATATGACAACAATTTCCAAAGCTTCATCTGCATCTGTGGTCCCACTGTTTCTAATGAACCACAGACGGCTTGACAGAGAAGTCTCTGGAGACTTGTACAATTAACAGATTGGAGGACTGCCTGCCTCCCCTGTGAAACTGCCTCTCCTCTGTTTCAGCCCTTGTGCTATGCAAGCTGAACCTCTCCACTGTTCTACTAAAATTCAACAATGGCTTCCTTTACCCACACAATAACAGACAAGTTCTTAACAGGGCCCTGTCTCTTCATGCCTCAGCCATCAAGGACAGTCTACCAATATCTTTTTTTAATTTTTATTTATTTGTTTGTTTATTTTTGTGGGACCAGGGTTTGAACTCACGACCTTATACTTGCCAGGCAGGCACTTGTGCCACTGAGCTATCTCCCCGGCCCCCTAACATCTTTTTTGTTAAATTGTTTTTGTTTTTGTTTTGAGACAGGGTTTCGCTATGCAGTTCAGGCTGGCCTTGAGCTCACTTTTGTAAACCAGGCGGTCTTGAACTCACATCGATTCTCCTGCCTCAGCCTCCCAAGTGCTGGGATTACAGGTGTGTGCCACCACGCCCAGTTAGTCTACCAACATCTTAAAAAAAAGTCTACCAACATCTAGACCTCAGGCTCCTTATACCCCAGGAACTCTGCCCTAAATACTCCCTTGTCTGTCTCCTTGCACCTGGTTGAGTACGTCTAGCCTAACCAGTGTGGTGCGAGGGTAAGAAGAGAACACACAACAAGCCTCTGGGAAAAAATGGCCGACTCTCTTGCCAAATGCTCTTTCAAAAGCAAGAGTGACTCTGTCTAACACTCATCACACCTGGCATAACAGACTCAGATTGGTTAGTGAGGAACCTAAAGACTATGTCCATTCCTGCTCCAAAATAGATAATTTGAAGATATTTGAAATAAAGATCTGTTAAAGGGGCTGGCAAGATGGTTCAGTGATCTAAAGTGCCTGCTTAGGAAAGCTCAGGCAACTGCAGGGACTGCAGTTCGATCCCTGGCACAACATGCTGTGCCAGCCCCACCGCCAGGGCAGGCTGAGCCAGCCACAAAATAAATAAGTAAAGAAAGAAGCAAACAAATAAATAAATAAATTTTTTTAAATAATAATAATAATAATAATAATAATAATAAATCTGTTAAAAAATTAAATAAAAAATAAATAAATAAAAATTATATTAAATTTAAAAAATTAAATAAGCTCCAGTATTTCAGTAATTTGTAGAGCAATCCAGTGGTTATATGAGACACACAGAGTGGGTAGATCTGACAGAACTGAGTGACTGGGTCATGCTGGATGCCCAGCTGCCCAACCTGGGCAATGAGGCAGAGTGCAAGAGGCTGGTCAAAGAGCAGCGTGTCATGTGCCAGGCCCCAGACTAAACACTATTATTTTTCCCCAAGGCTAAACATTTTATGTGAATTATTTCATTAAATTCTCACAATATCTGTAAGTGAAATGTTTTACACTATTCTCATTTTACAAATGTTATTAGCTGGTTAGCAAGTGATGTCCCTATATTGCCTATCTGCAGATTTATAGACTTGTCTGGTCAATGTACATTTTTCATGTATATATCAAAATTTTTCATATATATGGATTATTTTGTATTTTATGCACTGCAAATTATGCTCTACAAAATGAAACTAAAATATTAGCACATTTGTTGGATTTTTCACTTTTTAAAAAATAAAGTTTTATATTTGCCCTGTTTTCTCATAAGCCAGAACATTTTGAAATGATAATGCATTCTTTAGTTGACTGAATCGATGCAATTATATTAAATGAGGATTTTACTGTGCACATACTTTTTACAATTCTTTTTTTTTATATTTTGCACCCATATTACGTATCACATCTTTCATGCTGCAACTTTAAAAGCCATTATACTTAGCAGCATTACTGATATAGAACAGATGAAATACAGGCTCTAACAAGCAAGAGATCATGCCCCAACCCCACCCAAAGAAATCTGCTACGCTAGGTCATAGGCACTGGGCAACAGAGCCAGCATCTGGCTCTGTGAAACAGCAATATTTACTAAGACCAAGAACTCAAGAGATACCACTAAATCGTTCAGTCAAAAGGAAAGGTCGGTATTCTCAAGCACTTTTTCACTACACTTCATGGGATAACCAATAAAGACCATTTATTTGTACAAATAGGACTTACAGTGCCTGGCTCTGAGGACTGGGGAACAGCCATCCTTCACATACCAAAACCTGGTAAATGGGACGGTTGTAGAAAGAAAAGCAGCCACAGATGCTACATCAAGTGTGGTTGTGTGCCAAGGAACTTTTATTTATTTACAGAAACAGGTGGCATGCAAGATTTGGCCTACAAGCCTAAGTTTGTTGACCTCTGATACAGATCATGTTCTGATTATGCTGCGATTAGTACCACAAGTCTGGCTCTGGGTGACAACATCTCATCTTAACTCAAGTCTTTTGAAGCACTCCTGAACCATGGACAGATTTCACAACCCTACCATAATGAACGCCCAGCGATTATCTAGCCATAATCTAGAACAGGAATTCCCTCTGAAGCCCGAGGCTACATACACAGTTTTCACAATGCGTGCACGTGCATACACGTATGTATTTTGGATTTAAAAGCTGAGTACTATAAGGGAATAAGTGATATCTTACCTGGAGACTGTGTGTGCATCATAGACGGAGACTGATTAACTGTGCTGTGATATGAAGTAGGGGGAGAAGTAAGAGGATAAGCTCCTGAAGTTCCTGGCTGCTTTGGAAATGGCTGCAATTAAGAAAATTAAATGTTGGTCAAAAGGCTAACTGCAGATAGTATAAGACTGCGACTTCCCCTGATTATAGCTATAGCATTAACATTACACACGTCATTCAGTGGTCACCAAGTAGGGAATGTAAGATATGCAAGTGTATGGTGACACAAGCCTGTAGTCCCAGAATTTGAGAGGCTGAGGCAGGAAGATTACTATGAGTTCAAGGCCAGCCTGGGCTACATGGTGAGATGCTATCTCAAAAAAACAAAAACAACAAAAAAAGATATATGCTGCCTTAAAAACTGATTTTCAAAGTATTTTCCGAATAGGAGCACCCTCATTCCTAGCCTTACAACATCAGTTTCTGCCCTTCAAGGCATATCCTGTTCACTTTATCTACCACAGCACTCATTTTATCTGGAGCACTTATCTACCATTTTATGAATTCCAGGACATTTCCCTCTACATGGTAACATCTCTGAAATCATGGTGTATCTTTCAACTTCTGGTATGCCAATTTAATTTGCAGAATTTTTCCCCCATAGCAGTATATAAAAATGGTTTATATTTATGGAGTTTTTGGTAAATAAAGATATGATAATCCAACCTGACCTCTGTTCACCTGTATCTTTACTTCTAGTGATAA
This sequence comes from Capromys pilorides, assembly GCA_004027915.1. Classification (NCBI taxonomy): domain Eukaryota; kingdom Metazoa; phylum Chordata; class Mammalia; order Rodentia; family Capromyidae; genus Capromys; species Capromys pilorides. The sequence continues at coordinate 12,737 of PVKN010002831.1, forward strand.
AAAACCAAGAACAAACTAATTACCTTCCTTGTCTGTTTTCAAAAATTGAGATACAGATTACATATACTAAATGAACAAATATTAAATATGCAATTTGGTGAATTTTTAAAATGTAGCTACCACAGAGCACAAGGCATGGAAGATCTTAGATATCTTCCAGGTCTTTCCTACCTCCCCAAAGATATTCACTGTTCTGACTTTCATCACCCAACCTTGGTCTTGTTTTGGCATTTCCTATAAATATTAAACATACTCTTAATAATGTCTGGTTTTTCTTGTGGAACATTATCTCAGCGAAGTTTATCAAGCATGTTGCATGTGACAGTAATTTGTCTTGCCATTTCTGTCATATATTCTATTGAACATGCTTCAATGTATTCATTCATCCTATAGTTGTTGGATACTGAATTGTTTATAATGATGCTGCTATAAAAATTCTTGTTTTTTGATGCAGTCCCATTGCCTAAGAGTAATTATTAAGTCACAAGTACACATAATCTTGCATTTTAGCATCTTAGGGTACTGCTAAACACTACTATAAGGCACTTATTTTACAAACTTTCTGTCAGTAATTGAGAATTTCAGTTGTTCCTAATACCAAATGTTGGCAAGAATTTTCTATTGTTTTTATGTTTTAGTGGTATATGTGACACATCAGTATATGTGAAACATTCGACTGTTTTTCCTAAAGGTATTTTTGTGATATGCACAGGGATATCTCACTGGGGCTTTCATTTGTACTACTATGAGGTTTAAATATCTTTTGTGCTTCCTGGTCACTTGGATATCCTGTTTGCAAGATGCCTTGAATCTTTCACTCATTTTAAAAACTCTGTTGTTCAGTTTTATTTTTTCATACTGCTTCTATTCTTTTCTCATGGGCTAGCTTATGAAATATAACTATTTTATTTTTAGTTACACAGAACAAACTCAGGACCTTGTGCTTGCCAGGCAGGCATTTATGCCACTGAGCTATACCCTCAGCCCAACTTCATTTTATATAAAAGAAGAAAATGTACCTGCCAACATCAAGTAAAATGCACATGAAACTATAAATGTTTCCCAACTATCCAGGAGTTTATTAGTTTACAAATCAGAGTGTAACTACTGTATCTGTTAAACAGAAAAGAACTGAAAACTAAACTTGTTTAATAATTTGCTGGATCCCTGAGAATATTCAAAGTCAAAGCCACTAACCAAAGACATTCAGTCATAGATAAATATTTTTTAAAAGAATTCTGACTGGTATTAAATGTCAAACTTTTCAATGTGGGTGCTAACAAAAAAACCCTTGAGTTATAAGTTACATATAGAATAAGAAAAAGCAGAAAAACTCTAGAATCTTCACAAAATGAAAAATTACTCATAACTTGTTTTGAGCTGGGGTCTCTTGCTGGACAGCAGTCTGGTCTTGACCTCCTTAGCTTAAGCAATTTACCCATTTTGGTCTCCTCAGTTCTGTGGTTACAGGTACACATCACTGTGCTGGCTATTTATTTTAACTTTTTCCCAATCTATCCACTCCTAATCCTCTGCTCTAGCCTGTATCTACTTTCTAAAAATCTCATGTTCAATATGAAATGCTGCTGTTACAGAGTACCTCAGCAAAATCAGGATACGGAATAAATGTGCACTATATGGGCTGTGTCAGATAATGACTTTTCAATGACAAAAACAAAAAACTCACAGAGTAGCTAATGCATGATTTATTTGGGGTTAGGGGGCAACAACAGATCCCATTTTCCATCCATTCCCCATATAACACTGGCTCTGCTTGGCTACAGTCTACCAGCCAGCTCGTCTGAGTCACTTCTTTCCTGAAGAAAATATGGCTTATCCCTGCATCGCACATCAGGCACAGCAAAAGCCTACAATCCAAGTAATTGGCTTCCACAAGAAAAAAGGCTGCTAAAGCACTTCTCCCCACGGGGGCCCAACATCCTCACGGTGCTGGCATCCCAATGGAGTCAATGTCTGTCACAAAAGTCCCATGCCTTACTTACACACAAGCATTTCCATGGAGTTTGACTGCACTTTACATGAGCTTTCCTGCATTCTACGAAGGTTAAGAAAGGTAGCCTCAAAGCCAGGTACAGTGCACATGCCTATAATCTAAGTGCTTGGAAGGCTGAGGTAGGAGAGCTGTGAGTTCAAGGCTACATAGTGGGTACAAGGCCAGGCTGGACCACATGGGGAAACCTTGTTTCAAAAAAACACAGCCAAAAAAAGGGGAAGTAAAGAGGAGGCAAGAAACCTAAGTAGCTGCCAGAACAGTACACTCTCCACAAAACCTTTCCCTGGTAGGTATGTAAGCACTGGAAAGTTGCAGTTACTGAGTAGCCAGCCCCAGCTTCACTTAACTAATAAAATAGTTAAATGAAGTCTCTATACAATGCTGTTCCAAGTAATTCTATTTCAGGTGTGTCTGAGAACCAGTGAGCTATTCTTTAAACCAAGTCTCAGTTACATGCCAAAGAGGTCTGCTTTCAGGTCATGTGTTCACATATAATAAAGCTGGGCCTCTGAAGTCTTCCAGGCTAAGTCAGGAAGACTCTGCATACCCACAAGGAGCGCTTCCCAGGTGGGGAAGGTACATTTGACTCTAGAAGGGGCAAAGGATCACTGATCACCTTGTCTTTCAGGTGGACCATCTTGAAAACAAAGGCCACCATAGTGGCCTGTTCAGGCACAGACACATGATGGTATCAGAACAGACTTGAAAGCTTTTAGGATTGCAGAATATGGCTTATTCAAGTGGTATGAGGACAGAACCCTCAACATTTGTGCACATGTTCTCTGAAGGAGCCCCTATTGAACATCACTAGACACAGCAATCCCTGTATCCATAATTTAATAATAAGTGTCTTTCAGGACATGGGGAGGACACTCTTCCGAAGATCTTTGGAGCTCCCACACAGGATGCTCCCATCCTTGAAGTCATATCACATCAGCCAAAGTGCACAAGTGAGCTCAGTCGGTGTCTGAGGTTAATGCTTCCTCTGACACTACTCACTTCTCATTATAGAACACCTCCTCATCTCCCTCTGTCATTTTTTTAAAACAAGGATTTCCTAGGCATCTAGTGCCTACTAAGGACTTCTTTCCTTTCAATGAAGAAACCCTGACCTCATAGAACTTGTGTAGTTATACACATGTTGACACTGTTTTGAGTTTTGCTGAGACAATACCTGTTGCTGGGGTGGCGGCTGGATATGTGATATTAAGGAATCTATCATATCGCCTCCTATAGGAGAAGGGGGATTATCATCCTCATTTATAGACCGTCTTCGGGCATCCTGATTGCTGTCAACAAACATATTCAGGAATGTCTGTGGGTGTAAATGGGTAAAATTTATATTATATTACTTTAGTAAAATATTTCAAATCATTTATACTTTTTTAACAGAAGCAAACTTATAATGTCCATCCCTGAAAACTATTATCAGGACAATCTAGAAGAGATAGCACTAATTTTAACAGAAGGGAAAAGGAAAACAATGATTAACAATGACAATAAAAAGTAACATCTAAGGGCCAGGGAGATAGTTCAGTGGATAGTAGATAGTTCCTGCCTAGCATGCACAAGGCCGAGTTTAATCCCCAGTACTACAACAACAACAACAACAAAATCTAAGTAAAAAATTATAACAATTAAGTATTATATAAACAAAAAAATTGAACAATGAAGTACACCCTTGTATCTCTTACTTCCAGGGCAAAATATTTTCTCTTATTAACTTCTGACCAGAAATGAGGGGGGAATGAAAAATTTTTATATTGATCATATAAGTAACTTGTAAAATTTTCCATTTAATGAGAGTAAAAATATGTCAGGAAAATTGATTAAGCATTAGGTCAACTTAGGGCTTTATAAATTATATGACTCAATCTTGAACCACCGAGCGTAGCACAGCCTACTTTGTAGGATATGCCATCCAAAAACTAAGCAAAGCTACCAGTTTGTGTCTCAAGCAAATGCTTGTTCTTTTAATACCCTGTACTTCCCAGTCTTAAGGATGTGTACCAAAATCATAAAAGCATTATTAAAAGTATAGAGTCTTACTTTTAACTAAAGTTAAGTTTGCAATACACATTCCATATTTTCTCAATATCCTATTAAAGCTACTGAAAAAATTTTAAGTAGTAAGTCACAAACATAAAAAGAATGAGAAGAGCTAAAAAATAGCAATGCATTCTGGAGTCTGCAAAGCAGATGGGTGAACCATCCGATGTGAGAAACTATAAGCAACCCATGGGGAAAGCCAAGAAGCAAAGCTATTTCCATCCAGATCCCAAAGACACTTTGGAACTGGCAGCACCAGATACTCCTGGAAATGGGCATGAAGGTGGGATTAAGAACAGGACTAGGTGAAAATCTCTTTAGTTTTTTTTCACACACAGTCTCACACTATGTATTTAAGCTACCCTTAAACCCAGTGTGGGTTCAAGAACCCACCTTGAACCCAGGCTGGTCTTGAACTCACAGCAAACCTCATTTCTCGGCCTCTCAAATTCTAGTATTACAAGCAAGCTCCACCACACCCAGCTATAAAGTCTCTTTGAGAGAAATTTAATCTCCCAAATCTTCTGTGACTCTGGCTGTGCTGGGTTGACCTCGACTTTCCTGGAGGAAGAGCCCTGACTTGAGGATCTCCAAGGAGCAATGGGAAGAAAAGGGGTCATATTAGAACTGGAAATTAAAGTTTATATACTGATATTCAAGAATATTACTTTTGTTCTCTCATTTGACTCCCCCAACTGAGAGTCAGATGCATAGCATTTATTCAGGAAACATGGATACTCTTTTTTTGGTAGTCATATCAGCCCAACAAAAAAACCTAAAGCTACTGACACTGAAAGTTTCCCAAAGTAATGACCCAAGTAGATCCTCCTGCAACAGTCAATAAATCATCTTTAAATAAGAGCAGAGTTGGGTGGGGGAAGATAGCTCAGCAGCAATAAGCACCTGTCTGGCAAGCGTTAAGGTCCTGAGTTGAATCCCTGGAACCAAAAAACAAAAGAGCATTATTAAGAATTAATACTTGAAGAAAGACACTAAGATGAAATCAACTCCCTCAAAAATGTAAGAAATGGAGATTATGTAGGAAGAAAAGAAATAAGATAATCTGGCCATAAGAACATGCTGTCTTAAAAAAAAAAAAAAGAGTATGTTGTCCTAAAATGGACATTTAGAAGCAAAAAAGAGCTTTTAGAAATTTAGAAAAAGCAAAAAAATTCTTGGCAGAAAGAAAAACAAAAGGATTAAAATAAAAAATAAATAAGTTTCCCAAAAACAAAAGAAAAAACCCGAAAGAGATAAGAAAATTAGAGGATAACTCTAAGATGCCCAACACTAGCACAGTAGTTACCAGAAATAGCTAACAGAGAAAATAGCAAGAAACGACACAAGGAAATTTCCTAGTGCAAATATTTTCAAACTCAAAGAACCTACTCAGATATATAAGGTTCAAGAATTAGAATAGTATCAAGCACCCTGACAGTCACAATGGAATCTAAAAAAAAAATGAAGCAATGCCTTCAGTATTTTTAACAGTACATGACTGTAGCCTAGAATCTCTCTACACCTAGCCACTTTCAATCAGATGAGGGAAGAGGCTTTCTAATCTACTAGGTCTCAAATAACCTCCTATGTACCTTCTCTTGCAAAGTTACTATGGGATTCACAATACCAAAATAACTAAGTAAACCAAGAATAAAACATGGGCTCTAAGCCACAGGGCATGTAACAGAAGGAAGAAACAAAGCTGCTCCCCCTTCATCCTGCTGTGGATTCCTATGTCACAATTCTGCAAAAAGCCTGGAGTGCTACCACTAAACTGGAGCAGATCAAAGGACACGTAAGAGATTTCAAGATGAAACCAGGAAAGTATGTGATATATGTGAATGTGCTGAGAGCAGCATTACACAACTGGGAAGGAGTTTAAAGTGGAATTAGTCATAAGTATAGAAAAAGCTAAGCCAAAAAAATTAATTTCCAGGTAAATAAAATGTTGAGAGGCTGGGGAGATAGCTCCGTGGCACAAGTGCCTGCTGGGCAAGTGCAAGGTTGTGAGTTTGAGCCCTGGTCCCGCAAAAAAAAAAAAAAAAAGAATAAAATGTTCAACAAGAAAGAAAAATAATCATAGCAACCTTGGTAGAATAAACAGTGTTTCTTCATGATAATGTGAACACTCAAAAATTACCTAATTATATTGCTATACAACTATACTGCAAACATAGGAGGAAAGAAAAATGTATTCATGTATTGGTAGTCAGGAAGGGGGAAAGTACACACACAAAACTGATTTAAGAAGAATTAATTTCTTTTCTACAATGAGAATCAGATAAGAACCTAACCAAAAAGTTAACAAATAATACTACAAGCATGCTAATTAGAGATATGGATATAAATACCAAGAATCAACTATATGTGAATTAAAAAGTTATGTCTGAGGGGCAGGAAAATGGGCTATAGGAGACTGTTTTACAAAACAAGCCTTTTAGGGCTGGGGACATAGCTCAGCAGCTTAAGTGCCTACCTCGCATAAGCATAAGGTTATGAGTTTGATTCCCAGTACCAAAAAATAGTAATAGTAATAATAAACAAGACAAGCCTTTTGGAATTATTTGACCCAGAACATAAACAACTGAGCCATCACAAGAGAATCTCCAGCAGTTGTGGAACAAGACATTATATTTTGTATGCAGTGAAGACAGTACCTGTTCTGTGCAGCATAGGCTAGCCAGAAGGGTAGACACTCATGTTACATCTTTCAGAACAAATTTCCATAGATGATGAATTAACACTGTAATGATTAAATCCAAATAGGACTGTTGCTTTTGCCCATTATTTCTCCCTCAGAGGAATTGTTCTGGAGGACATTTTTCCATTTAGTATATCATGCTCTAACAGTAAAAATCTGTTACCTTTAGTCCTGGTGCAGGATAAAAACCTTCAACTAACTTGCTGTTATCAAAAAGACTATAGGCACCATCTCGTATCGCTACCACGCCTCGACTCCGACAATATATGTCAATGCAGTACATGTTCCTGAAGGCCAGTCTGATATGAGTCGATGACTGTGGCAGAATGGAGAAGCACTGATAGGCAGTGTTGGTTCTCTGGGTCAAGCCCAACATTGGCACAGTAGGGAGTTTGTTGATGGCATTTAAAGGAGCCTGAGTATCAAACAGTACCTGTAAAGAGCACGCACAGTGAGAACAGCCAGATTCTCTACAAATGTTAAAGTCTTAGAATTTTTAATATGCAACTATCACAAATGACAAAATATCCTTCTGGCACATTTCGTAAAACTCCCCTGGAAGAGGGTGTCAACTAGAACACTTGTGTCCACTTTGATCAAAGATAATTGTCAAAAATGGGCTCAAGATAGAGACAAAGACCTTAGTCATTAAAGACAAGTACATCTACATGATATTTTCGAAGAGTTTGTATGAAGCACTAACACTGACAAGGTCTTCTTTTTAAACATAAACAAAATCAACTTAATTACCTGTAATAACTGAACCACATTTGGTGTTTTGTTGAACATTTCTTGAAGCTGATGGAGAATGGTATTGTGGCAGTTACTGCAACCTGAATTTGGGCCAACTGTTCCCAAAGAAATATGGAATTTCTGATGAATGGAATTCCACTGGATACTAATCTAAATCAAGAGATTGCATGTTTCAGAAACAGTATAAGATTCAAGCAGAAAAAAAAGAGATTCAAGTAGAAAAGACAAAATGCTAAAGATCTAAAGAAGGTCTCCCTATACCTTTTGAAATAAATTTATCTTTGGTTACAGATTAACAAGCTTGAGTTTTGCAGATTTTTACATATATATAATACACTTCAGTCATTTTCACCTCCTTAAATGATGTCTTTTTTGAAAAAACAAGACTGGATTCAAACTCCACATGTACTATTAATATAGACCAGTAGAATCTCTGAACATATTTGTTAACCTTCTTCTACTGAATAAAACAGAAACAGGGGCCAGGGAAATAGCTAAGCAGCATAGGTATCCTCAGTTCAATCCCCAATGCCAAAAAACAAAAACAAAACCAGAAACAGAAGGCGCTGAACAGGGGCTGGGAGACAGCTCAGCAGTCTAAGCGCCTGCCTGGCAAGTGCAAGAACCTGGGTTTGATCCCCTATACTGCATGTGCAGCCACCCTGTGTGATGCACACCTCCAATCCCAGTGCTGGGGAAGCTAAAAGCTAGAGGATCACTATGAGCCTGAAATTTTTTCTAATTTTTTAATATATTGGTACAGCTCAGACTCATAATGATGCTGTTTTTAGCCTCCCCACCACTGGGATTACAGGCATGCACCACCATGCCCAGTCTTGGTGGCTAGCTCAGCATGCCCGGGGTGGGGCCAGCATGGCATATGGTTTTGGGGATCAAGCCCCGGTCCCTGAGTTTGCCTAAGTAAGCCCTTAGTCTGCTGAGCTATCTAGCTGGACCTAGATTTTTTAAAAAAAAATTTTAAAAGGTGCTAAAGAGCGCTGGGGAAATAGCTCAATAGAATAAGCACTTGTCTGGCAAATGCAGGGTCCTATGTTCAATCCCCAGTACCACAAAAAGAAAAAAAAAAAAAGGTGCTAAAGAAAAAATTTTTTGTGGTACTGGGGACTGAATCCAGGAAATGTTGTACCTCTGAGCTATACCTCCAGCCCTTTTAACTTTGTTCATTCAGCCATCTACCTATTTATTTGTCACTCATTTATTAAGACAGGGTCTTCCTAAAACATACAGGCTAGCCTGTGGGCCAGGTATACAGCTCAGTGGCATAAGCACTGCCTGGCAAGTGTAAGATCCTAAGTTCAATCCCTGATACCAAAAAAGTGTGTGTGTGGGGACCATCCAGGCTAGCCTCAAACTTGTGATCCTCCTGCTTCAGTCTCCTGAACGTCTCAGACTACAAGGCATAAGCTACCATGCCCAGCAAGAACGTTTTTTTAAAGAAATCTTAAATTTTATTTGGTATCATTAGTGTTTATCTTTCATTTTTCTCTCACAGAATAGTCACTCTTACTGCCATCAACTAAGGAATACTATTACAAAGGGAAAAGGAAGCCATACTGAACACAGATATATATACAGTTCACATACTTTAAAACACACAGGTAGTATGTAGCGAGGCATGATAGCACATGACTGTAATCCAGCACTCTGGAGGCTGAGGCAGGATCACTGCAAGTTCGAAACCAGCATGGGTTACTTCATGAGTTTAGCCTAAACTGCATAATGAGACCTTGTCTCAAAAGATAAAAACAAAATTTAAACAAACAAAAACATCCACAGAGATAATTTGACTTGATGTAAAGGAGTCCAAAGAGAGGTCAGCTAGTTGCATTTTTGTATTACATTTCTAGAACTTTATGTAAGGAATGAGAAAAAACTCTAAGGAACTGTAGATTACAAGTAACCTCAAGATTAAGATAGGATCGAATAATAACATTCATGTGACCCATGCAAAGGCATAACATATTGTTCACAACCACTCACACTCTTGCTTATACTAACAATGTTGCCAACATGATTTGCAAATCACACTTAGTCTAGAAACGTTTCAAGATCATATACCTCATCAAAGAGGTTTTTTGTTTTGTTCGTTTGTTTTTTGGGTCTTTTTGAAACAGGGTCTCACTATACAGTTCAGGCTGGCCTTGATCTCACTTTGTAGCTCAGGCTGGTCTCAAACTCCCAGCGATCCTACTGCCTCAGCCTCCAGAGCACTGGGATTATAGGCCTGAGCCACCACACCTGGGCAAAGAGTGTATTTTTTTTTTAACTTTCAAAGAGCTGTTATAGTATCCTATAGTATATTTATACCAACCATGTCTTCAAAGTTTACAATTTTATCCCTGATTTCTACTTCAGTCCTTCAATGAGCCCTGGGGCCAGACTTCAGCACAGCAACATTTTAAGGCAGTTTTAGTGTTTTTGGAGCTCTTGATCTTAAAAAGCTTTGAAAGAACAGGATTTCAGAGTTTTAAGTCATAGACTTACTGAGCTTCCCTTTGTGGTTCCATAACACAAGATAAGTTTTCGATAATTATAAACACGAACTTCTGAGAAAATATTGAGATGAGCAGGTATGTCTAAGCAAGACAGAAAAAAAACAACAAAATTAATAGTATAAATGCGAAGTTTTAAAATACACTATGAGGAACTGGTGATATAGCTCAGAGGCACAAGTGCCTGCCTGGAAAGTGCAAGGTCCTAAGTTCAATTCCCAGTACCAAATTTTTTTTTTAAAAATACAGAACTACAAAAAAGAGATTTTTGGCAATATTATATATTAAAAAGGCCTCTAAAATAAGTAGTATTAAAAAGGGGGGGGGCCTGGGGAGATAGTTCCGTGGCACAAGTGCCTGCCTGGCAAGTGCAAGGTCATGAGTTTGAACCCCGGTCCTGCAAAATAGATAGACAGACAGACAGACAGACAGATAGATAGATAGACAGACAGATAAATAGGTAGTACTTTTTTTTTAAAGAAACAGATTTTGTTGGTACATTTTAGGTATATATAATGATCACATTCATCATAAAGAATTTATACCTATACATGATACAACTTGTTTCTTTTTTTCTCCCCATTCCCCTATCCTCTCTTCAATCCCTCCTTCCCTCTCATTTACAAAAGCTTGTTGCCATTTTTCCCTTCTTTTCTCATTTATTTTTTTACTTCCTCCTTCCCCCTCCCTCTCTCTAGCTCTCCCCATTTGAACATTTTCTTCCTACTTCACAATATCTATTATTTATCCTTATTTATACTTTTTGTTTTTCACAGCATCAATGCAGTATTTACATATATATGTGCATTCAATTTCTTTCACCTACGGTCTCAAGGTATATCCATTTACCTAGAAATGTCCCACTTATCCTTCTAGGTTTCTTTTTAAGGCAACAGCACAAATAGTAAGCAGGGCCGGCGAGATGGTTCAGTGGTCTAAAGCGCCTGCTTAGGAGGGCTCAGGCAACTGCGGGGACTGCAGTTCGATCCCCGGCACCACATGCTGCGCCAGCGCCACCACCAGGGCAGGCTGAGCCAGCCACAAAATGAATAAATAAAGAAACAAACACAACAAACAAACAAATAAATAAATAAATAAAATTAAAAAAAAAAAAAATAGTAAGCAATAAAACGCCCAGGACAAGGAAGGGAACAGATACTGAAGCCTTCTAGCAGAGTGGCTAGAGGGTTCCAATTCCAGCTCTATCACTTACTTGTTATGTGACCTCTAGCAATGTTCTTAGTATCTGTGACTCATCTTATTTGGAAAATAAGGAATATTAACAATATCACAGAAGATTGTGGGGGATTACAGGAATTAACAGAAGTAAATTATATGGCAGATAATAAATACATTATAATAACAAGTATGCAGAAGCATAGCTGAGTTTAAAAATTTCTAGAAATTTAATAGTGATTGTCTCTGGGTGAAGAAACAAGCCTTGGATGAAAGGCACACATTTTTATTAGACATTTTTTAAAATAATGTTCATTTTTACTTGAAGTAGAAATGAGGGGCGAGTAACTTAGAAAGATTATCACAGGTACCTGGTAGAGAACGTGCAAACTCCAACACACACTCATATAATCGTGCAATGCTGTTCCAGTCATTAAGGAACATTTCAACTACTTTTCTACCACCAACAGGTTCAGACAACAGATTTTCATATGTCAAGTAAACATGCCGAGATGGTCCTACAGGATTAAGAGAAGATTACTAGTAATAAATACTAAAAAAAAATCACAAATATGCAAAGACGAAGTGTATGAGACATCTCACCTTGCTCCCTGGTAGAAGTCCCATTAAGTGGACAGTTTGCAAACACCAACTCTGCCACCCATGTGCGGTTGTTTCTACCTTGTAATCGGAAAGTGCAATCAAGAAGAGAGCGATCCAGAGCCTTTTGGGTTTCCTCATTTACACCCTTACAGGGAGGAATTCTGGTGATGAAAAGACAGCAGATGAAATATACTTCCACCAAAAGAGAAGTCATAAGGAGCATGATGACAAGCAGTGTGTGACATCAGATCTATAGTTTAATTTTACTTTGAATATCTTCCACAGAGGAGATAACAATTTCACAGTAATTGATAGTATTTATCCTATTTAAGTCATATCACCGTTGATTAGGACTTCTCACTTCAACAAAGTAATGATTTGTCATTATTCATAATGCTGTTATTTATAAAGACCACACATATAAAAATCAAGAATAGTGATTACACAAAATCAGAATATCTTCTAGAAAAAGTTAAGGAGAACAAAATACTTGTAAAGCTACTCTTTGAAGACAATGAAGTACAAAGAATGAGGGCTGTGGAGTCAGGAATATGAATTCTAATTCTTACTCAGCATCACCCAACTCCTTGGAATTTCAGTTTTCCTGACTGTAATAAGAATCATGCATGGGGGGGGGGGACAAAATGATACAGAAAATGCTGTTTGACAGAGCACATGTTCATATATGTTAACTTCTCTGAGTTGCCATGACAAAAATTCCAGCTTATTATCCCCCCTGAGCCCTTCTTCCTCCATAAAGCTTACTTTTACTATGATGGGGCTTTTCATGTAGTAGCTCATTTAAGATACAGATTGTCACATTCACATGCATGCACACACCACATATGAAATACAGCTTTTAAGATCTTAAAAATATCTACCTATCCATTTTCCTTCCCCAGCTTTATCAACTATCTCACTTGTCACAAAACATGAAGTAATACATTTTAGTTATTTCAATAGATAAAACGATATGATATACTAATTGCACTGTATCTCCTTTTCTTTATGTGTTTGGTACAGGGTCTTGCTGTACAGTTCAGACTCATAAAAATCCTCTTTTCTCAGCCTCCTCAGCACTGGGATTACAGATATGTGCCACAACGCCTGGTTTTGGGGACAGCACAGTGCATCAGGGATTCCAGCATGGCATGCAGGACGAGGGTCTGAACTTGGATGCTTGCACTTGCCAGGAAGGCACTTTGACCACCAAGCTATCACCCTAGCCCTCTCTTTTGAGACACGGTCTTGCTATGTAGAGGTTGGCCTTGAACTATGTAGCACAGCACGACCTCAAACTCATGGCATTCATTCTGCATCAACCTGAGGGCTGGGGTGGCAGGTATGCACCACTGTGCCCAGCTTATATGTTATCTCTTAACCCATTTTCCATTTGCCCCAAGAAATCGGCAGATTGAAGTTCTAGCTTTATTCCTAAAGTCTGCCAAAAATACTTTTATTTTACTGTACTACTTTGTACACTAGTAATTTCTTTGAGTAAAGCTATTGTTTTATAAAAAGAAAATGCCGAGATTTTTTTTTTCGGGACTGGGAATTGAATTCATGTCCTTGCGTTTGCCAGGCAAGCGCTTATTCTACTGAGCTATTTCCCTAGCCTGAAAATGCCAAGATTATAGTTCCATTTGTTATCTGTTGTCCTTTTTTTTCATTAGGGTTTTCTATTTTTTTAAGACAGGGTCTCACTATGTGGTTCAGGTTGGTCTTGAATGCACTATGTAGCCCAGGCTGACCACAAACTTGCAGTGATCCTCCTGCCTTAGCCTCCCTGGTGCTGGGACTAAGGGATTTTGCATGAGTAATGGGTCTGACAATTTGCAGCTTCTTGCTTGAGAACAGAAAGCAAAAACAGCACTAGTCAGACTAATAAAACTCCAACTGACATGCTGAAGTAAGGGTGTACATCTTGAATGATAAGCTCTAAATTCAAATGTTTCTGGGGCTGGGGAGATAGCTCAGTAGAATAAGTGCTTGCCAGGTGGCAAGCTCAAGGTCCTGAGTTCAATCCCTGTTACTGCAAAAAAAATTTTTTTTAAAAAGTCAAATGTTTCTGTGAATTATTTTTCTGAGTGGTTACACCTCAGCTTCTAGAAGGCAAATTTTTGGAGAACAAAGAACAGATGTGTACAATGTACTGGTTACTGCTACCAAGAGATATGACTGCTTTGAAAGTATATTTTCTAATTTGCACGTTGTTGACTATTTGCATGTTTAGATGTAATGGCTAAGTTTCCCAAGTTGAAACTTCTCATATGCAAATTCAATGTGAGATGTATGACATTTGTTCTAAATGAGACACAGTTCAGCTTTCATGAATCCATAGTTTCTTACTTTGGTCATCACAGGTCCCAAAAATTAAGGAAAGCCATTCAGTTTGGCTGGGTTTTGGTGCGGTGCCACAGGTTTGGGCTACACTTGCTGGCTTAAACAATGTCAAGGTAAAAACCCAAACACTAAAGCTGAAGAATACAGGTGGGGTTGGTGTACTTGTCCTTCAGTTTGTTACAGCACTTACAGAGGAATGCCCTGGACAATGCTATTTGGTATTTGACAAGTTTTGCACCAGTATTGAACTTCTTGAAAAGCTCAATTCAGTGGGACATCAGTCAAGTTTCATTGAGAATGGATCACATTGACAAAGCACCTTTAGCAACAAGTATAGCTCTTAAAGGTAACAGGTCTTTGACATCTGGCATGGAGCCAGGGCTCTGTCCCTGGTCTCTTCTTAGTCCAGTATCTCCCTGTGGGCGTCTCCAGCAGCTCTTCTGGCACCACAGCATAGGCTCCAGTGTTCAAAGGCGAGCTTGGGAACTCACGTGGATCCCAGGGATTAACTGAGTTGGGGTCACCAGGCTTTCCAATGGCCATGAGGGTAGGGCCCACAAGGCTAGGTGGTCTGATGGGATTCTCCAGTCTCTTCCTGTTGGGGAGTTGGGGGCTACTGGGGCATTAGCTGCTGCTGATTATTTCTTTCATTTTTGGCACTGTGGCTGCAGCAAGGCTGCAGCAGAGGTTTGGAGGGCAGGAAGGAATGGGCACACAGGGATTCTGCTTCCGCTTCCGGGTCAGGCCAACACCCCACCCCCTCCACCCCCACAGCCCCACTTCCGGAAAGCTGGCGCGAACAGCTTTGTCTTCGGTGTATATGCTGTGTGATTTTGGCTATATTTAAGTCATTAAAAGAGCCACCCCCACACCCACGTGGGAAAGCACCACGACCTCCTCACAGTGTGGCATATAGGTAGTAGGCTTTCGGGCCAGAAGGCCTGTCTCACTTTTATTATTTCTGTACTGCTCTAATGCATGGTGGCACATGTCTGTAATCCCAACACAGTGGAAGCTAAGGCAAGTTTGAGACCAGCCTGAGCTACAAAGCAAGCTGAAGGCCAGCCTGAACTGCATAGGGAGACCCTATCTCAAAAAAAAAAAAAAAAACTACATCTCTGATAATAAGACATCATTCAACTTACAACATTCTGTTTTTGGTAGTGGCATTTCCATTTATAAAATATAGTAATTCCTAATTACTAAAAATTAAAGACTAGGCAGTAAGCCACAAATTCTTTTCTCATGAAAGAGAAATGGGTTGGGGCTGGCGAGATGGTTCAGTGGTCTAAAGCGCCTGCTTAGGAAAGCTCAGGCAACTGCAGGGACTGCGATTCAATCCCCGGCACCACATGCTGCGCCAGTCCCACCACCAGGGCAGGCTGAGCCAGCCACAAAAATAATTAATAAATAAATAAAGAAACAAACAAACAAAACAAGCAAATAAATAAATAATTTTTTTAAAAAAAATAAGATAAAAAAAAAAGAGATGGGTTAATTCATAAAGAAAATGGTTACTTCTCGGGTTTGGCATGATTATATCAAGTGAAAAAAACCTACAAAATATTTGTGACTAAGTGGCACACGCCTGTAATCCAAGCGCTGGGGAGATTCAGGAAGGAGGATCACCATGAGTCCAAGCTGTGTAGTGAGATCATGTACCAAATCAACCAATCAATCAATCAAACTTTAAAAATACATAATCTTGGGCTGGGAAGATAGCTCTGTGACACAAGTGCCTTCCTAGCAAGTGCAAAGTCGTGAGTTCGAACCCTGGTTCCACAAAAAAATAAATAAATAAATAAAATAAAAATAAAAATATGTTATCTTGGTTCAGTAGTCTTACTCAGAATACAACACTTCAAAACGGGTCTCTTCATGTTGGCAATTCTGACATTTTGGGCTACAACATTTTTTGGGGGGTCTTATATAGCCCTGGCTTCTATCTATACAATATCAGAAGTCCCTCCCACTCTTCAGTTAATGACAACCAAAAACATCCCCAGACATTGCCCTATGTTCGAGAATTGCTGATCCAGAACAACTTAGGAGAAGAAAACAAGTGATAGAGATTGCAAATACAGTACTAAAATTTTCTCATTAAAACTTTATCATGGGGGCTGGGGAGATAGCTCAGTAGAATAAGCATTTGACTGGCAAGTGCAATGTCCTGAGTTGAATCACCAATACCGCAAAGAAGAAAAAAAAAACTTCATCATATCTCTTCTATATGCAGCTTTTATTTTTTTCAAATGCTCTCTTTTATACTGTAAACATTTTACCACTAGCAGGAAGATTCTGCCCAACTATACTTTAAGCAGCTTGGAAACTATACATGCAACTCCGCATACGAGTTATAAAGTAACCAATTCAGATGTTTTTTTGGAGGAGGGGGCAGGGGTCTCACTGTAGTTCAGGCTGGCTTGTAGTCCAGGTTGGCTTCATACTCATGGTAATCCTCCTACCTCAGCTTCCTAAGTGGTGGGATTATAGGTGTGTGCCACCATACCCAGCAGATATTTCATTTTGAGCTTGAAAATGTAACTGCAGAATTATCTTCTTTTCATATGAAGTAGGTTTTTCATGAACCCCACCTGGTTACCAAATGAAAGCACTGAAGCTGACAGGTTTTCAAGTGAGAACTAATGCAAGTGTTAAGACTTCTCTCAATTTCTATTAGACAGGAAGATTATTCTGTGCCACTTTCATAATCTGAGATATAAAAGTCAACTGACTCCACTTCAAGAAACCTGTTACATATTTATTCACTTGAAAGGTTGTAAGTGTAACAGAATACAAAAGAAACTACAGTTACAACTTTAATCATCCTGGCATGATAGGGAGCTGGGGACTAGGTTTCTTCAGAAGGAAACTAACAAAACCGTTACAAACTTAAAGTATTACAAAATAATATTCTACCAATTCAAAACCGTTTTTTCAGTCTTAAGCAGCTACTCCTGGCTGATTTCTCTCCAGTCTTTTTGAGCACTGAACAAACCAAAGAACTAAGCTAAGGTCCTCTAGGGCAGAGGGGTGTCTGCTTTATGCTGAGGGCTTTTACAAATATCAGTAAGCACTCTGGCCTCACAGTGCAAAATCAGAGGTCAGTGAAAGTAGTAGTCAAAGCACTACAAGTATGCCTAAAAGAAGTAAAGAAGGCTTCATAAAGGCTGCACAGCCACACACAGAGGGAGAAAAACAAGGGCTGTGCCTGTGCATTAATAGCAAAAGCTATAAGACGTAAACATACACACCCATGCACGCACGCACATACACATGGATGAGACAAAAACTCCAACAGGTATGGCCTGCAGACAAAGACCACTGCTTAGGACTATAATCTGAGTGCAGAAGGTGGAAAAAGCTTCTTTGGAGGGCCCAAAACTAGCCATCACAAGCAAGTAGCTCTCAAAATGTGGTCCGAAAACCTTATGTATGCTGTGAGATCGAGGCTCCTTTCTGCACAAGGTCACAGGTCTATGAAGCTAAACAAATGAAGGATATATATGATAGTATGGTGACAGAGAAGCACCAAGGAGGCCTGCTCAACAAATTTTCAAGATATAGCCAAACAAAACAGCATTTTTAGCAAAGTAGAAGAAAATGTGCCTCATATAGTGTTTTAGGCAAACCAATCAAATCCAAACACAAAATTATTACATTTCCTTCTAAATCTCCTGTAAAAACCTCTGTTTCCTGCTTATTTTGTATAAAGATGATGTTGAAATAGTCAGCTAGGAATGTGGTGTACTGGTGTACAACTATAATAGTTGTACTATGAGAGGTTGAGGCAGGAGGATCACAAATTCAAGTCCAACTTGGACAATGTAGTGAGACTGTCTCAAAAATAAAAGGGGCTAAGGATGTACCTTAATGCAAAGGTTTTGGGTTTGATCCCCAGCATCATGAAAATTTAAAAAGATATTCTGACTCTTTAATCCTTAGTACCTAAAGTGAGTACCATGACACCTGGGTCACGTGCACAGTACTGTACTTGCTAGGCCTTTCCACTTTGCACAGGAACAGATTCTCAAGTAACAGAAGTTAAAACCCCACTGTGCAAATCTGAAGATCTGCTATCTTGGCAGACAGGGGAATTCACTAAACAAAAACTACTTATATACTAATAAAACACATATTAAACAACATCTAAGAAACAATAAAATGCTTCCCCACTCAAAACAAAAGCAAAAGCCCCTATCATTTTGTGGACCAAAAATCTGATCTCTTCCATGGTATTCCACATTATATCACTGTCTACAGCTCACATAACCACATTAGCTTTACTTTTAAGCATCTTTTGGCTCCTGCTTCTCTGTCCACTTAGAACCAAGCCTTCTGTTCATCTCCTTTTGTATACTCATCCTTGGTAATGTAATTTACTTCCCCAGTTTAATCCAGGAGGAAGACTTCCTCTCTCCTATCTGTAATATGAGCCTAACACACATCCCGAGCTGCTCAGAAGACATCAAGGCCATCTCTAACTTAGGAAAGTCTTTTCTGCAATGTCCCTTGTGTCAGGAACCACCATCATCCATCATCTGCCCAAGATAAAACTAAGAAGCATCTTTGCTACCTCCCCTCCACCTATCTCACCTCCAAAATCAACTAAATCTGAAATCATTTACCTCCTCAGTCCTTGTGAATTCAAACCCAGTCCAAGCTACCAATTGTGGTGTGAAGCAACTCGGCAACTGGGTCTCACTACTTCAACTTTGTTCCCTCCAGTGAGCTTCAGAAACCCACCTAACATGTTTTTGCTTAAAATCATCTGACAATGTCTTAAGTCTTAGGGATAAAGTTTAAATTGCTTAAGGGCACTTACAAAAGCCCTATAGGATCTCACCTTCCTGCTTCCATCTCCTGCCTCATCTCTCTAGTGCGTGCCACACTGAAATCCTTCGAGTTTCAGGTTGCCAAGCTCTCCTCTGCTTCCCCTTCACATTAGCAGGTATCCTCACTGCACTTCCCTTTCCTCTGGCTAGTTATTACTCTCTTTCAGCCTGAGTACAACTGATGCTTTCTTAGGGGTACTCCTGATTTCTGAAGCACCCATGTACCTCCAGGAGCCCACAATATCCTGAAAGGCCTTATCAGAATTCAAGCCTGACACACAGTCCCATTCAGGAAATATCTGCTAAAAGAGTAAAGAAGTGTAGAGAAAAGACATCCTAAAATACCAGTTTGTTCTGAACTGCACTCCACCATTTAAAGGAAATCTTCTCTTAGCTATAAGTCTATGCAGAAATCCGAAATATCCAGAAGTTCTGACTCTCTTTCATGTTCCTGTACAGAAGGAGAGCAACAGCCTCTGGCAGTAGGACTGCAAAGTGGGACATCCAGCGTGTCACATGACAAGAGCTTACTTTAATAAGCGAATAGCGTGGCTGAAGCCATCACCTTCCACTTGCACTCCTTGATGTGGAATTTCCAGATTGGACAACTGGGAAAAGAAAAGCACAATCATAACAGACCATTAATTTTATAAAGGAACTCACCTTTTCTATGTATTCCTGTCTCTATCCTCAAGTGCCTGTCACACTGAACTCCTTTAGGCACCTAGGGCCAGTCCTTACCAAAGTTATGACATTCTCATTGGTCATGAGCAATGTTTCCATCGTTAGATTTCCTGAGAAACTACTTTAAGCCCAGTGAAACTCAGCACTGCCCTCTGAGTCTCTAAAAAAACATCTTCACAGATGTCAAATTTTCAAAATTGAGATTAACCTAATTTTTGTAGCAACTTAAAAGTAGCTCAGAATCCAACCTGGTGGTTTCACATGAGCCATCTGAAAAATGAAGGCTGGTTTCCTTGTGTAAATTCTATTGTTTGTTCAAAATAAGTTTGAGTCACAGCCATATCTTATTTCAAATCATATTTGTAAGTTTATTGCTTTGCTGAAATACATTTTCATTTTTAATAGTTTTCTATTTTTAATAACAAATGTATTTTCTGCGTGAGACCAAATAAAATTTCTTATTTATGTACCTACTCAACAAGATCTCCTTCCCAACTGGAGGATTCAGAAAGTGAGTTAAGATGATGAATGCAGGGATAGCATCTGAAACCCTTTCTATAGAATTACAAGTTGTCAGGAAATGTCAGCAAGTCATCTGATCTACCAAAGAAAGGCTTGCCTTTGACTTACTGCCAGGTATCCTTTGATAAAAGACTTGTATGTACCTTGTTCCAGAAAGGATTTCAGTTAGTTCTTAAGTATTTCACTGACTGGCCTGGGCGGGGTAGAGGTGTAGAAAAATAACTACTGAGCAGATAGGCAGAAGGGGATTTAGATTCAAGGATGTGAAGGAAAGGATGAGATGGCCTCCCAGTTATTGCCACTATCCTATCAATCAGAGATATAAACAGCCCTGGTAAGATTAGATTTAGTTATTCACATCTCATGGTAAATTACTGTAAGCAGAAAACTGTGTTTGCTCTTATTTTTAATACAGCCAGAATTTTCACTGGGAGAAGAAAAGTTTTTAAAACCTGGACTAAAAAAAAAAAACCCCTGACTTAATTCAGTAGAGTACTACAGAAATATTCTTAAATGTTCTGTGTGTGCAACAGGTACAGCAGTCCAGAGATGGAGCCCACAGAAGACACGTCTCCAGGTATAACGCTCCTTGAAATCCAGTCTGTGGGTAGGAAGAGGAAAACAAACACCCTGCAATGTCCCAGCGCCACGTATCCTCCTATCCCACTCCAAAGGTTAGAGTTGAATGACACTCTATATATAATCAATCCAAGCAACACAATGAAGAGTCCAAGAACACACAAAATGGATACTATGTTTAGTTTAGGAGATATGGCCAGCTCCCAGGCCAGAGGATATTCACCAAGCTTACTCAGTTCTAGGAACTGGGGGACATCAAGGCCATGATATCTATTTTAGGTGCTTGCTTCTTGGCTTGGGTTTCTCTCTAAGCTATTGCACTCTTTATAATTTCACACCTTATCCTCTGATTGAAGATCCCAAAGACCTCTAAAGCAGAGGTTGGCAAATAATGGTTTCTGAGCCGAATCTAGCCATCTGGCTATTTTTATAAAATGAAGTTTATCAGGACATAGCCATGCTCATTTGTTTAAATATTAACTATTACAACGACTGATATGAGTTGTAAGAGAGATCACAGGACCCACAAAGCCTAAAATATTCACTGCCTAGTCCTTTAGAAAAAGTTTTCCAAATAAAATTCTTAAAAAATGAAATTATATAAAAAATGGTTTTCCAACCAGTTTCAAAGCTATTTTCATAATCTTCTTAAAGCCATCAAGATCAGCCTAATGATGAAAGTCCATTTTCCTGTTTCCAAATCACTTCATCATTTATACTAACTTACCAAAGAGGGAAGTGTAACAGAAATGAAAACTGTGGAGAGAAATTAGGGTTTTAATTACTTAAGAAGTGTTGTTAAATCTTTGGGCAAACCTCTTTTTGGAAATATAAAAAACTGACATATTGACACCTCTCTCTACTTTCATGCCTTGGAATCACAGCTATCTAGCCTTCTTCTTGTTTTGAGACAAGTCACACCATGTAGTTGAGGCCAGTCTCAAAATCAGAGCAATCATCTTGCCTCAGCCTCCCAGGTGCTAGACTACAAGTGTGTACACCATACTTGACACAACTATATGTTGTTTTTCTCTTTTGTCTTTTGAGACAGGGCCTCGTATGCAGTTCAGCCTGCCCTTGAGCTCACTTTGTAGCCCAGGTTGGTCTCAAACTCTCAGTGATCCTCCTGTCTCGGCCTCCCCTGAGTAC
This sequence comes from Capromys pilorides, assembly GCA_004027915.1. Classification (NCBI taxonomy): domain Eukaryota; kingdom Metazoa; phylum Chordata; class Mammalia; order Rodentia; family Capromyidae; genus Capromys; species Capromys pilorides. The sequence goes on from PVKN010002831.1 coordinate 34,658, forward strand.
TGGGATTACAGGCATGTGCCATGGAATTCTGTGTAAGTCTTATTGTTTCTTGCATGCAACAAAAGTAAAATTATAGTGTAATATTCCATCTGGTTTCCCATAAAGAAGCTCAGTTTTATGAATGCTTAAGTGACATGCATGACTTTTCCAACACAAAAAAGGAGCCACCCCTTTATCAACTAACCAACACTAACAGGTTTAAGAGCCAAAAAAAGTTAATCCTTAAAAGTTATCTGTATTTTTTCACTGAGAATTTACTTTGCATAATGAGAAGGCCCAGATTTTGTAATAAAAGAGACAAAATGATTCATATTTTGCATGTACACCGTGAAATGCCAGGACTGCGACCCACCCTTCCAAAGATGAACAGGATAACCAGTCCAGTTCTCCTAATTGAATCCATTTAATTAAGCAAAGCATTTTAAAAATTACTTTTTCATTTAGGATATCCAGAGTTGTTCCAAACAATTACCTCCAACCGAAGTCCTACGAATGGCATGTTTGTATCACACATAGCAACAAAGTGAGCTAGAACTTTATTGAAGGCACACGTTTCTCCTGATCGTTTGGTTTTCTTAGATTCTATTGGACATGAATCATCAGACAACTAGAAGTTAAGTAAAAACACACTAGGTTAAAAAAAGGATGTATGATACAATGCAGGGCAGTTAAACTACTATAACCAACCTCAGAGTTCACCAAAACAAATGTTACACTCTTTGAACAGATGTTTATTGAGCAAATACTAACCTACACACTTTAAGTTAGTAATTAATAATGTGCTTAACAAATTCTCTTGTGGAAAATGACGTATGAGTAGCTAAAACAGAAGCAGTTCCAAGAAAATGCAGACATTTGCTACTTAAACATCACAGCTGTCCTCTTTAAAACTGTATTTATTTCTTTCTCATATTAAAAACAGGCAAAAATACACAAAAAGGTTAATATATCCTAAATCTGTGCTCATTTCTGTGCATGATCCCACCTTGCGCTTGGAACCAGTTCTGGTCTGTTTCCCAGGTTTACGGAAAATCATGTCCTGGATGTTTTCCTTGAACTGCTGGAATAGCAGTGCCATGACAGGGCCATCTTCACGATCTGCAGCACTCACAGACAGAAAGTAGTACTTGTACGACAGCTGTGTGGGTTTATTTGGCACCTCCAGCATCTCTACAACCTACAAAGACCCAAATCGGAAACAAAACTCAGAGAAACAGCAAGTATTGAGTGTTTCCTCCTTATGTCAAACAGGGCTCAGAATTATAAACTTATACAGATGATTTTTTAAAAAACAAGGGCAACCTGTAATACCAGCACTTGGGCTAGCCTGAACTGCATAGCAAGACCCTGTTTCAAAAAGACAAATAAATAAATAAATAAATAAATAAATAAATAAGGGGGTTGGGGAGATGGCTCAGTAGAATAAGCACTTGTCTAGCAAGCGTAGGGTCCCAAGTTCAATCCCTGGTAGCGCCCAAAATAAATAAATAAATAAATAAAACCTTGTGCCAAATTTAAAAAATGTTAAAAATCTTTTAAAAATGTTACTGTGAGGATAATAGTATCAACAATGGTTAACAGTGTCTGAAGTGCCTTAAAAATGTGAAATCATTTAATCCTAAGAACTTTAGGAAACACGCATCATTTCATTATTCTGATGAGAAGCCCAAGGCACAGAAACCCCAGGTAACTTGCCTAAGGTCACACAGATAAGAAGCGATAGACTTGTGCTTTGACCCTAAAAGTTTGGCTATGAAGACATTTTTCTAACACATGCACAGACAGACAGACAACAGACATTTCATTAGAAAACACTCTTGACAAACACACATTACCATCTCACAAAAGAGAGAAGTCTCTCTCACTCCCCTTTCCCCTATCTCTTGAGGAAAACTTTGCACTACTGACACACCTCAGAAAATAGATAAGTAGGGCCAGAGAGATGGCTCAGTGGTCTAGAGCACCTGCTTGGGTAAGCTTGGGCAGCCACAGGGACTGCAGTTCAATCCCCGGCACCACATGCTGTGCCAGCCCCACCCCCAGGGCAGGCTGAGCCAGCCAGAACACAAATAAATAAATAAATGAGGTTTTAAAAAAATAAAATAAAATAAAAATAAAAAAAATAGATAAGTAAAAGTAAAATGAACACTTCACCATATAAGATATGGATGGCAAGTGAGCATATGAAAAGATGTTCAACATCATCAGCCACTGGGGAAATGTAAATCAGAACTATGCTAACATGCCACTATACACCTGTCACAGTAACTAAAATTGTTTCAATTTACAATACCAATTACTGGCAAGAATGAGAAACAACTTGAGCTCCCAAAACATTGCTGATAAAAATGCAAAATAGTATGGCCATTTTGAAAACATTCGGCAGTTTCTTATAAAACACATTATGTGACCCAACAATTCTACTCTCAACTACTTATCCAAAAGAAACAAAAACATGTGTTCATACAAAAATGTATGTAAATGTTTAGCTTTAGCCACAACTGTTCCAACTGCTGGAAAATCAAGATGTGTTTCAGTGAGCAAAAAATTAGGCAACTGTGATTTCAACCATGCCATGAAATACTCTACTACAACAAATGGAAGAAATGATTATACATACAACAATGTGATAAATCCCAGAGGAAAAACACTAAACCAAAAAGACAAAACTACAGACAGCAAAGAGGTCAGCAGTTATTAGTATGTGGGAGGGTGATTATTATAAAGGGAATTAGGAGAGATGATGGATGTGCTTTATATCTTGATTGAGACAGAGGTTATATAACTTTGCATTTATCAAACTTATAAAGTCTAAACTTTTACTGTACATAGATTATCACAAGGCTGAATGGCAAATATAAAATGGCACTGACATTTAAAGGGAGATAGACTACAGCAAGCCTCTCTTCAGTTGTTCTTAATGTTCATCTTTATGAATATATCATCCTAAGTGATAAATTTGTAAGCTGGGGAATAACCAACATTCAGGTTTTTTGTTGTTGTTGTTGTTGTTGTTGTTGTTTTTGTGGGACCGGGATTCGAACTCACGACCTTGCACTTGCCAGACAGGCACTTGTGCCACAGAGTTATCTCTCCAGCCCCTCCAACATTCAGTTTTGATCTAAGCTATATAAAACAAATTACTGCTTTGCCACTGGGCACTGACACTAAAACTTAACTGTCAGTTGAGGCTAAATAAGGCCAAAAGTCTAGCTACATCAATTTTATTTTGTATGGGGCTGAGTATGTTCCCAGGTTTGGTTATCATACATGTATTCTGCATAAGCACTTTACATGTAGACAAGGCAATTCACTGAGAACTGAAGCAACGGTGCTTTATTGTGGGAAAAATCTAGTTCCACATTTAAATTCAGAAAAATGTAAAATTTTCATCAGTTACAGGCTCATTAGTCTATACAACCAACTCAAGATCTATTAGCCTGGGCCGGCGAGATGGTTCAGTGGTCTAAAGCACCTGCTTAGGAAAGCTCAGGTAACTGCAGGGACTGCGGTTTGATCTCCGGCACCACATGCTGCACCAGCCCCACCACCAGGGCAGGCTGAGCCAGCCACAAAATAAATAAGTAAAGAAACAAACAAACACAACAAGCAAACAAATAAATAAATAAAATTTTTTAAAAAAGGATCTATTAGCCTACACAGGGTATTCTTCTCAAGACACTTTTTTAAAAGTACAGCTCAACATTAAAAAAAAATTCATTCCCATGACTTTCAACCACCAATCTTGAACTAAAAGTTTCACACATTAGATTCTTAGCAAAAGGATCTATTTGGTATATTCAGAAATTTCTATAAGCAAGGAAATATATTTAGGATGAACTTATATTTCAAATTCCTACAAATTTTAACCACCTCAACGGTCTTCAAGAAACCAACTGGAAACACCCAGTAAGAGTGAAAATGGAATACACAAGATACTGTGAAATCGGAAGAAACTGTTCGAAAGGAAAAAGGAATTAGGAGGCAGGAATGGGGAAAGGAAGAAAGAGAAAAGGAAAAAGGAAAAAAAATACAAGATATACTACTGGTTTCTCTTAGTTCATTGGAAAGAAAAGTTTAGACTAATATTGAAGAATTTTTATGCTCATATCTTGCTCTGATAAACTACTTTAAAGATAACAATACTCAGTGTATTAACTACTGTTGTTCTATTATTTTGTTATGAAATTTTTATTTTTTAACATTAAAAAGTGAAAGTGGAAAATGAAAGGATCTTCCTATGCACTGAAAGGTACAAGAAACCAACAAAATGGAATATGCCCTCAAACAATTACAGATGAGAAAATAAAGGTCTGCATTAGTTGGGAGTGGTGCATGTCCGTAATCCGGGCAATCAGGAGGCTAAAGCAGGCATATCCCAAATTCTAGGCCAGCCTGTGCTACATAGTGAGTTCAAGGTCAACTTGGATTGCATAGCCAGAACTTGTCTCAAAAAACAAAACAACAAAAAATAAGAAAACAAAGGCTGACTTATGCAAATTTATATTCCACTGAAGCCAAATAAATTTATCTGCCACCAACCTTCAGAATGGTGGCTGTCAAGCTGTTTCTTCAAACAGAAGTGGAGCCCCATTCCAATCAAAAACTAGGTCTCAGCCAGGCATGATGGCATACGCCTATAATCCCAGCACGTGGGAGGCCGAGGAAGGAGGATCAGTGCAAATTCTGAGACCAGCCTGAGCTACAAAAGTGAGCTCAAGGTCAGCCTGAACTGCATAGAAAGACCCTGTCTCAAAAAAAAAAAAAAAAAAAGACAAAAAACTGTATCTCTCTAGAAGAGATCCTAGATAAAGGCCAGCAGCTGTGCTATAATCCCAACTAAGACCTAACCTTTCCCTCTCTCCTATCTCCCCACATAGAGTTGGGAATCACTATGTGAAAGTCAAATAGTCAATAGAATTCACTTGCAAATGAAACAATAAATCATTCACGATGCTAACAGAATTACTGAATGATCCCCAACCAACCCTTTGCATACTTACAATGTAGTATTGTGGAAGTCGAGTAAGCTTAATGAACAGCTTATTCTTAGAAAGTTTCCCAATAGGATGAGTTGAATAATTGGAAAGCTGCAATGTTTCACTACTTAATGTAGGCAGATGTTTTATAGATTGCTTGCAACGCTGTTGTCCAAGCCAAAATCTTAATTGAAAAGAGATAATTCACATCATAAAATCAGGGGCTTTTCTGATTAACTGTGGGCTACTGATTAAACAGCAGACTGACAACCACTAGAAAAACCCAACTTATTAAAATTTAATAGAACAAAAGAACACGTGACCACATTGACGAATTATTTTCCATAATTTATGTTTCAAAGTTTTAAGACATTTAAACTGATATATGAATGATCCTGATTACTTATAAGGGAAAATAAAGTGATGCTTTTACTATAGTGTTCCTCTCATTCATTTGATTATCCTTTGAGTTAGGATATTATGGAAATATATAAAAAAAGAATAAAATAACTGGTTCACAAACTCTAATACACAGTAAAATAACTACACAAAGAATTTCCATAGCAATAGCAATATAACAATGTAAAACATCCACGCTCATGATCAGTAGAGCCATTTGCCTTGTTGAACAGGTTGCAGGTCAGCTGAGGGGCTACCACATTTGCATGGTGAATCATATGTGGTACAAATCATGA
>PVKN010002832.1:0-21971 GCA_004027915.1 Capromys pilorides
CGGGCTCAGTTGGGAAGTTCTTTTGGCCACTTAAAATCTCAGCCTCTGAACATCAGGCACGCTGGCGGTAATTGTTCAAGAAAATCAAATGAAAGCAGATACAGCAAGTTTCTGCTTATTTATCAGCCATAGATAGAGGCCACTTTTCATCATGCTGAGCCTCAAGAAAAGATAAAAGCGGGAGAATTGATCTGAGCCTCTCGAGGGAGTGGCATGTGTTGTTGGCACACAAGTGTCCTCTTAAAGGAGCTGTTCCCAGCCCTTGGGTGCTGAGGCAGGTACTAGGCCCTGGCACTGCCCTGACATTGCTCTGGGGAGACTGCAGTGCCTTTGACCTTCAGCATTCCTGCTAGTGCTTCACAGGGTGCTCACAGTCACCCCCAGCCTGAGCTGGCAGAAGGGGCTGAGGGCCCGGCCACGGGTGGGATCTTGTCTCAGGGCGGCAGGTGCCCTTCTGGGATCCCTGCTGGCTACACAGGCCCTTCAGGCCAAATGGGGCACCCTCCTCATTCTCTGCCCAGGGGCCTGGCTGGGGTCACAGGATGCAGAGGGCCACAAGCTTGTTCATGGAGCAGCCTTCTGCAGACAGCTTCTAGGAAGGGTAGATGGTTTGGGTGGAGCCCCCGGGCCCTGGGAGCCAAGGTGCCAGTGGAGGATGGTCATGGCTCCTGGCCAGGGTTCACAGAACTGCTCAATCTTAGGAGCCAACTTGGCCAGACCATGAGTCCAGTCTCGCTACAGCTCTGCAGGTGGCTTTTAGAAGAGATTAATATTTAAATCAGCATACTCTGGGTTAGCAGCTCATCCTCTGTGAGGCTGCAGGCCTCCATCCACGGAAGGTCTTAAGAGACAGGCTGGCGGCTGGAAGGAAGGACTTAGCAGTGGACAGGTGCTCGGCCTCCCACCTCTGCCCCGTGCTCTCTGGGGCTCTCCAGTGTCTCCAGCTGCTGCTTTCTCCTGCTGTGGCCCAAGTGAGCCAGGTCCCTAAAACACAGCTCCTCCTCTCCTTCTGCCTTCTGTCTCCATCTCCCTGGTCAGTTCTGCTTCTCTGCAGCACTCTGATCCTTACAGCCCCACCCCACCCCACTCCACCCCCAGGAAACCCACGCCTGGTTCCAGAGGCCCTGGGAGACACACAGGGCTGCCCGGCCCAGAGCTGCACTCTGTCTTCCTTCCTGTGCAGCTCTCGGAGCCAGAATCCACAATCAATTACCCAGTCGATAATGAGAAAGGATCACGAGGCTGCCTGCACCTATCGGGTGTCTGTCCTGGCAGGTCATCGAGCTAATACTCCCCATGCGTCATCTTATCCTTGGGCCAACCCTTGGGGGCAGCTGCCATCACTGGAGGCAGGAACGACGAATGGATGCTCAGAGAGGTCAAACAACTTGCCCAAGGTCAAGCGCAGCTGGTAGCTGTCTTTATTGAGATCTTTGCCCCTGGGCTGGTTCTTGCCATGGTGTTTATTGGGCAACCTCACAGAGCACAGAAGGGTTTCAGGAGAAGTGGGTGGGTGGGGGGCATCTAAGGACAGAGTACCAAGTTGCCAACCAAGGTTAAGGGGAGAGCTGTGGAGAGATAGTCCCTCTGACTGGGCCAGGCCTCCTATGGCCTAGTCTCCAGGGTCCACTAGGGGGCGACAGCGTACCCCAGCGGGTTGGTTCTGCTTGTTCTGGAATTATTGAGCGCATCTCTGTCAGTCTCTGCCACTGATACAGCTGTGGATGGAGACAGGATGAGAATGAAATCTACAAAGTCACATCAACTTGAGTGCTTTTCCAGCAGATGGCTGCCCAGACAAAGGCAAGAAAGCCTGAGAAACCCGGCCCTCATGGATCTGAGGCATGGGTGTGTGCCAGCCCTCATGGGAATGGACTGCACAGGGCCACTGCTAGGGGAGGGGGCCACGGCTCAGAGCTCGAAGCACCAGGCTTGCAGGGCGGGGAGAGGGTGCATGGGGTGTGAGCAGGGCTCGCTGCAGGTGGGGCAGGAGGACCAGGCGGTGTGGGCTGAGCCAACCAGCTCCAGCTGCCCTAGCAGACTGCACCATGGCTCAGCTCCACCTCTCCCATCCCCAGGTGGGCACCCAGGCTGCTTGCTGACTGCCCACTCACCTGGAAGAACAGAGGGGCACAGGGGAGCCGGTAGCATGGGTTACAGCCATCAGGCCCTCAAGACGTTGGGGGAAGCCCAGAGCTGGCTTGTCACTTGCTGTGACAAGGACAGCCAGGAGTGATCCCTCTAGACCTGATCCCTCCTCTTCTTGGACCCCAGTCTCCCTGGCAGACTGCCAAGGCTGCTCTGTCATTGATTCCCTCTGACTCTGAGACTAAAATTACACTGATGAGGGCATGAGTTTGGAGGGACAGCCTTTTTTTTTTTTTTTTTTTTTTTTTTTTTGGTGTACCAGGGATTGAACTCAGGTCCTTGCACTTTCCAGGCAACCGCTTATCCTACTGAGTTATCTCCCCAGCCACCCCTCTTTTTTGTACTTTAGGGAAGAGTCTACAGGGTGTTCAGGGTCTCACTACTAGATCGAACTTGTAGTGATCCGCCTGTTTACAGCCTTCCAAGAGCTGGGATTGTAGGTGTGCGCCACCATGCCCAGTCTCAATTGCACTCTCAGGGTGCCTGGGGGCAGGACTGGCATAGTAGGCCGGGGATCAAATCCCTAGCCCCTGCACCTGCTTTCAGGCACTTTAATCAGCTGAGCTATTTGGCCAGCCCTTGGTCAAACAGAGTTTTGGGATGGACTTGATGGGGTCCCCAACTCACTCCAGGAAACCCCCAACAGTCAGCTACCCTGAGCCCCCAGAAGTCCCAGACAACCTACTTTAGGAACCCTGGAGTCCCCTGAGAATCCAGGAATGAGGCCTTTGCACTGAATCCAGCCCTACTCTGCCCAGGAGCTCTGGGGCTGCACCTTGTCCGGGGTTATCATGGTCGGCTGGACTGAGCTGGTGATTATGACGAGTCATGGGTTGCTGTGACACACAAGTGGGAACACAAGGCTGGCGAGATAGCTCAGCAGTCTAAAGCGCCTGCTTAGGCAAGCTTAGGCAACTCCAGGGACTGCAGTTCAATCCCTGGCTCCACATGCTGCGCCAGCCCCACCCCCAGGGCAGGCTGAGCCAGCCATAACATAAATAAATAAAGTTAAAAAAAAAAATCCCCTAGAAGTGAGGACACATGCTCTGCAGGGGCCGAGGGCTGAGGGCACAAGGGGCGAAAGAATGGCACTGGGATCCCCAGAGCTCCGCCAGCCGGGGCACACTGGTTGCCTGTCTGTAAAGCGAGGCTAAGACTCAGCTTCCTCTTCACCAGCCTGGGTCTTGGTTTCCCTGTCTCTCAAATGGGGACAAGGGTGCCAAGGGTTCCTCCGTAGGGCTGTCGTGAAGATCAGGTGACGCCGTGGCAGGATTCCCTGAGAACAGCTGGGCCGGGTGCTCAGCAGTGTCACGGGAGGAGACAGCTTCCCACCTTCTCCATCTCAAGAGGAGCCAAATTAAGGCGCCACGTTTATGTATTAATATTGCTATAGATGGGAGGATTTAAATAGCTTTCTAAAAGGTATTTTTAAAAACTGCTTTCAGGGCTCCGTGAAAAGGCTCTCTGCCTCGCTTTGGCATCGCCGCAGCTGCCAAAAATACTATGGAAATTACTGAAATGCAGTCTAGGTCAGCTGTTCAGGGGCTCCAGCCTCCTTCGATGCTCTAAAAACCAATCATATTTGGCCAGGGACACAGGCAAGAGCTTGTTCTGGGCAGGGTGACAACCAGGAGCCTTAGCAGCAGGGCTGGGAGGGCCCCTTGGAGCCTGGGGCCCATCTAGAAACACAGCTTGGGTAACTGCACGACAGACCCTCAGGCCCCTCTCTTCTCTTCGGGGGTGACACACCCTGTAGCCGGGTCCTACTTCCCACACCCTCCTGGGACTGAGACTCATGCCTGGAACATGTGCTTCAACGTCTAGGTCTCGATGGCTGAGGAAGGGAGTGCATGGTCCTGGGCCGCGCCATCGCAGGTCCTGCCTATGCCACCAGCCCCACGCCCAGAGCCCGGGGCCTGATGTTTGTGTCTCTGAAGTCTAATGTGCTCCTTGATGGCAACATGGTTAAAGGAGAACTTTTACCCTTTGACCTAGTCCCTGCTCTTCTGAGAATGTGGTCAGGCCGCCTCCTCACACCCAGAAACATCTTCAATGTCACAGAAGCCATTTGCAAGTGCTGTCAGCTTTGTCTCCAAGTACATCCTGACCTCTACCTTCTTTGCCTTGCCCTGCTTCCACCCCCTCTGGGCCACTGCCCCCTACCTGTCCCCTGATGGGACCCTCCAGCTGTCCTACAGGTTGCCACTCCAGCCTCTGTCCAGCACAGGCCACTCACTCTGAGTGACCCCCAGGCTCTGTGCACTGTCCCCAGGCTGGGTCCCTGCAGCTCCCCCGCTCTCTTCCTGCCCTCTGTCTCTGACTGCTTCTGTCTCTTTCCCCTTCTTTCTAGCCTGATGGCCTTGCACTGTTGGTCCCTCTCTCTGGAACATTCTTTCCCTAGGGCCTTATAAGCTGCTTCTAGGTCACCCCATCACAGTTCAATGCCACCTGCCTGGACGGCCCTTTTCCCACCTCATATGCTGGGCAGGTGCTTTTCGTATTTAGTGTTCAACATGTGTCTTTATGGGGACCTGGAACTGAGCCATTCTTCGGTGACTGGATCTTGGTGACTACTCGCAAGTGGCTGAGGGCCTGTCCCGGGCTGTGCCCTCATCCACCTGTGCACCTCCCAGTTGCCTGGGGTTTCCCTACCTAGTCTGGGCCAGCAGAACTCTGGTCTGGATGAGCCCCTGGTGGCTGAATCCAAGCCTGTGTCACCAGACCAGAATGGGGCAGCTGGAAGGGCCGCTGCAGAATGGCCTGAAGGATTTGGGAATGCAGGCTCCAAAAGCCCTGCTGGCCCACTTGGGCAAGTCCCTCGGCTCCTGGCAGCAGCCCGAGCTTTGGGGCAGGACTGTGTACCCCACAGCCTTGTCCAGGTTTAACCTCGGGCTGCCTTTCCTGAGGTCGCAGCATCTGGTCCTGCACAGATGCTTGATAAGCAGCCTCTGTTGTGGTTGTCCCTGTTATTGTGGGCGTCTGAGGGCTGGGAAGGATGGTGGAGAACACCCATATTCCAAGCAAAAGGTCCCTGGAGGTCCTGGTCGATGTCAGATATCAGGACATGCTGGATGGGCCCACACGCAGACCTGGACTGGTGTCCCCAAAGGCAACCAGCACAGTGACACCCGGACACATGTGTGGGCAGCTTGCAAGGCAACCAGGCCTTCCTTCCACATGGGACCCCAGTGGCGCTGGCCCATCCCCATGGCTCAGGAAAGGTCATTGAGGTCCCCGATGTGAGGCAGGCCCTCTGCAGCAAGGTGTTGGGTGGCAGGTCCCCAATCTGGCCAGCAGGGGACGGGTGTGGTGGGCTGGGGAGGTTTTGTGAAGGAAGATGGGGATGGTGCTACCCTGAGCCAGGCAAAGGGGACAGGAGTGCGGAGCAGTGTTGCAGGCAGAGGAGCAGCCGGGACCAAAGCCTTGGGCTCAGTTTGCTCACCGGTAGGAGGCGGAGGGAGGGCAGCCTGCCTGGGCTCCACAGCAGAGAGGGCCACAGGGACCAGGAAGAAGGCAAACTCTGTGGGTGGACTTGGGCCAGAGCTGTAGCCTAGGTCGCACCCGTTTCGGGAGTGGTGGGTTGTCCTTGCGGCCCCTGGCCCTGGCACGGCAGTGTTTCCCACCTGTGAGCACGAGCGCCTCCCTCCCCGCCACTCAATCCGCCTTCCAACTATGAAGAACTGATTAGAAGTTTTAATTGTTTCTGGAAACTTGGAGGCCTTGGAGCGGCATGAAAAGGGCTTCTTTAAATGTTTTACAATAACGGTCTGCTAACAAATTCCAGACTTAATTTATCCGAGAACTTGTTAAAATTCCCTCTGTGCAGCCACCAAAGGAATGCGCTTTTGAAGTCATTTACTTACCAATAAATTACAATGGTCTGAAATCATTAGCAGAAAAGTAAATTGTTTTAATTGATCTGAACTTCGTTACGACCCAGGGACTTGGTTCCTGCGCAACTGTGCTTTCTAAGGGTCTAAAATAACAAATTAATCTCGCTTGAATCCTGTCATCTTTGGCTTGGTCCTTTCTCTCGGAGACTGGGGGAGGGGAAGAACCAATGGTGGAGCTGGGCTTGGCACACGGCCCCTGCGGCAGCCCACAAATCCTGCGGTCTTGGGGGGCTCTGGTTCTCAGTTATTCTCTGCATTATGGAGCGAGGAGCAAACCTCAGGGCAGCTCCACGTCACTGTCCCTGTTGCCCTGATTCACGGTCCCGTGCTTTATAATTAGGGAGCCACGTGTTCACACAGGGCACCTGCGTATTTCGCAGGTACAGTGTGCGCGGCCGTAGAAGGAAGAGAAAACGCAAAACCAAAGTAGGTTTCTGTCACTTAAAGATAGGAGCCACTCTGAAAACTGCCCTCAGGCCCCCTGGTCCTCCCATGAGCATCACGGAAGACTTATGCAAACTAAGTCAGAGATCGCTTTGATGGACGAGAGGACTGAAATGGCGCCCGGCTGTTTGTTGTCTATAAAATAGGCTTTGTCTAGGGACTTTGATTCCGAGGCTCCCCGGAATGGCCTGCAACGCATGATATGCAGCAGCACAGGGCAGTCCCTCTCCCTGGACTCCCCCAGGGTCAGAGCCTGACACCCAGGGCCTGGTGACAAAGGAGCCAGTTGCATTGGAAGCAGGACCATAAAGTGACTAGAGCTGCACTTGGGGCGCTCCCGTTGGGGGCAGGGAAGTGGGAGGCCAGGGGGGCTGTCCACAGCCACCCACCCCAAGTATGGCCAGTGGGTATGGCCTCTGCCACTGTAGCCTTCAGGGCCTGGTGGCCAGGCCAGAGGTCCTAAAGCAGGGTCTGTGTGCATAGCTGCTAGCCCACGACGCAGCCACAGGAACTCCGGAGCTCCTACCCTTGATTCTCCAAACTACCCCTGGCCTGGTGTTGTGGTTTGTATCTAGTTGTCCCCCCAAAGAATCATGTAATTCATGGGGCTGTCAAGCATGTTGCTAGAGGGGCGGGGCCTGAGGGGGCGTGGCCAAGAGAGGCTCGAACAGTTAATCGACAGCCATGCGCGGTCAGAGTGTGCCCCCCCCACACCGCAGGTAGCGGTTTTGCACGGAGGTATGGAGCAGATCATCCTGGACGCGGCAGCGCCCCAGCCCCTCCTCCAGTCCCTATAAAGTGGGGCCAGCATCTTGAAACCTCCAGGAACTGTGAGCTAAATAAACCTTTCCTCCCCTAAGCTTGTGTGTTGGGTATTTGTCCCAGCAACGACAGAATAGTAACTAAAACACCTGATAATATTGAGACAAAGGATGCTGCAAGGTGTGAGTATTTAAGGTTCACCTGAACTGTCCCCCCTGTGTCTGAACCTTTCATTCCCTGTACGTAGGCTAAGCCCTCCAGGGGAGCCAGTATGAAAGATCAGATACCTCGTGACTGTGGGAGAGACAGACACTCCAGCTGTGGGCCTGACCTCAAGACAGCAGAAAACACAAAGGCACCCACATGCCTCCCTAGCAACGGACATCAGGGACTGATATTCTCTATAGGCATCAATCACCCTGAAAGAGCCAGAAAGAGTCACTAACCCAACCCCCTGCAGGAGGAGTCGGTTCTGTACTCCTGTCTGCTTGCTACATGACTAGCTTCTCCATTTGATCCCGGTTTAATCAATCTTAGCTGAGCAATTATGCTTGGAATCTTCTTGGCTGGCCATAGTTTCGTCTTACCTTGCGATTTCCCATTTTTCCCCACTGTGGTCCCGCCTCACCTAGTGGATTTGATCTATAAAAATCCCTAGAAAAGGCAGGGTCTTTGGCAACCTGCTTGAGTGCCCTTTTTTCTGCCAATAAATATATTCTGCTCTTGGGGCCAGGGAGATAGCTCCGTGCCACAAATGCCTGGCAAGTGCAAGGTCATGAGTTCAAACCCTGGTCCTGGAAAAAAAAAATTCTGTTCTTAAACTCCGTGGTTCCTAAAATTCATTCTTTGATTTTAGACAACACAAACTCATTCCAAGTATCTTTCAAGTTGGGAGTTTCTTTCCCCTAAGTCACCTGCGATGGATGTGTTGCTCTCTCTGCTTAAGAGTTTTCCTTCCTCCGATTGCTTCCAGGTAGAGCTCAGAACGGGCCCTGGCCGTGGACTCCCATCCAGGAGGACACAGGGCCTCCTTGTCTGAGGCCTGCGAAACCTTCCCAGAGGCACTTTGATTTTCAGGGTAAGAATGGTGGCTTATGCCCTGGGGGTCCCTCATCCTAACCCCAAGGAGGTGAGCACCTGTGACACCCTGCCCCGGCAGATAGGGCTGTCAGGAGCAGGGTCCTGACAGGGTCCTGCAGGACCCTGGCAGATAGGATGTCAGGAGCAGGGTCCAAACCCAGCGCTGGGCCCTTCATTTCCAGGGCTCGGCTCGCTCTTTCCAAGCTGAGTGTGCAAATCCCCTCTGCACACAGCCCCAGGCTACAGCCTTGCCTGGCACAGCCGGCAGGAGGGGAGCTGATCAAACATGGGGAGGCCAGGGCTGCAGCCCCACGGCCAGGAGGGCAGCCAGGATGACACTGTCACAACAGTTTATCTTAGCGATATTGACGGAAGACTCTCAGGAGGTAACTGTCACATTTACATGGGGAAGCCAGCGCGTGTCTCAGCAAACGCTCCTATCACCCCTAGAATCAAAGCAAAACCAAGGCCAGGGCTTTGGGGGTCTGACTGGAGACCTTGCCTGGCCTCCCGGTGGTCAGTACCACAGAGCAGAGAATTTCCTGTCCAGAACTTCCTGTTGCGCAAGGCTTTTTGCAGCGTCGGATGGGAGTTTAGGCCTCAGCTGGGTCTCTGTCTTCCCCTACTCAAAGCCAACCTCTGCCGTTTAATTGCAAATAAGACAAAAGTAGCTTTGAAATGCGGCCCCAGGACACCCGGACCCTGAGGTCCTCTGGGAAGAGGAGCCCAGGGGCGAGACGCCTCCCTAAAGTGGGGGAAGGGAGCCAGACCACCCAGCGAGCTCCCTCCCCCGCCCCCCCCACAGGCCCTAATCTCATGGAGGAAACAAATGTTAATGGGAAGCGCTTAAAATGGAAAGGAAGTCTATTTCTCCTTAACTGTCTGTGGCTGCGCAAAATTCTGAGAAGTGATTGAAGGTAAATTGCTTGGTTTTCAATTTTAAGCTGCACTTATCCAACCACGATCAGTCTTCTCTGGTCGCGGCAGAAAATAATAAGCGCCTGACACGGGGCTGTCCTGCGCCGGATAACACGGCGGCGGGATCGCGTACCCTCTTCATTAGAGCAAGTGGAGCCCCTTGACGCAGGTTTACTGATACGCTAAATCGGCCCTCACGTCCCTCCCTCGGGGATGAATCTGCTGCCTGGAGGAAGGGGTCCATGCCTGGCACCCTCTGGAAGGGGCGTCCTCATTTTTTTTTTTTTTTAAGGTAAGGGTCTACGGGGTGTTCAGGGTCTCACTCCTAGATCGGACTCGTAATGATCCACCTGTTTAAAGCCTCCCAAGAGCTGGGATTACAGGCGCGTGCCACCACGCCCAGTCTCGATTGTGGTCCGAGCGCGCCCCGGAGCAGGACAGGCCCGGGGATTGAACCCCAGGCCCTGTGCCAGCTTGCAGGGGTTTTCATCCACTGAGCTATGTGGCCGGCCACGGGTAGGGTGGGGAGGGCGTCTTCATTGTGGCCACCTGTAGAGCCCAAGGGTGACAGGGTCACCCAGCAGGGGACAGCACATGGAGGGTGGGGTCTGGCGCAGCTGCGCTGTACCGGGCTTGAGAGTCTTAAGGCCCCGGATCTGCCCGGCCTCGTTTAAAGGTTGGCTGCGTGCCATGATCTGGGCACACCAAGCTCTCCAGGTCTCCAGCCATGGCTGCTGCGGCCGCGAGGACAGGACAGGGGCTGCCAGGCTTTGTCCCTCTCCTGGCTGAGGGGACCAGAGCGTCCTGGCCAGCACAGCCCCACAGGAGCAGGGACGGAGCTGTGCTGTGGGGTCCCGCCCCCACGGGAGGGGCTTCCCAGCAGTCTGGGCGACCAGGGCAGTACCACAGTCACTGATGGGAACCAATGAGCCCCAGAGACAGGCACCAACGGGGTGGCAGGGACCTGTCCCCCACAGCTCCCTGTAGCTGGCTGAGGGAGGAGGAACTGGAGACGCGTTCTCTTTCCTTCTCAGAGAAGCCTCTGCTAATCTCTGAGCCTGACCTTCAATCCTGCTCCCTCTGGGGGCCTCCGCCCTGTGACAATAGGGGACTGGGTGCCCCCAAACCCTGCTGGCTACAGATGTGCAGACCCAGAGCCAGGGTAGCCAGTGGAGAAAGGACCTGTCCGAGCTGGGTGCAAGGGGCCTGTGCCTCTCACAGGCCGAGGTCCTCAGCTCCACTAAATATGAAAATAAATGGCTCCGAAAGGCGCGTTCCCCTCAACCATGTAAGCACAGCACAGCGCGGCAGCCGAGTAAGTAACGCTAGGGCTGACATGGGGAAGCTGTGAGGTATTACTCACCCGGATAAGTTTAATGTATAATTTAGAAACATATCATCAAAATGGGAAAAAAGGGAAGAACCTCTTAAATAACTTAGGAAGATATTCTGCGCCGAGATCGCCGGCAGCAGGAGTCGGGGTGCGCTGTGTGCTGGCAGGCAGATGTGGCGCCCCACACTTGGAATGATAGGGTACTGGTGCAATGCAAGCTGGGAAGCGGAGACCTAGGCTTTCCAGAAGTGGGAGGCGGTGGGTAGGGTGGGCCACTTTCTGCAGGCAGGTAGGCAGGCTGGTGGGTGGGTGGGTGGCCTGCTCAGCAGGGCAGTGACATGAACCGTAGTCCCTGGTTTCCTTTCAGTACCCGCCCTGACCCAGCCAGGGGGGCTTCTTCCCTCCCACCTGGCCAGGTGGTATGGGGCTGGGAGAGCAAACAGTGCAGTCTCCTCTGGGGAGCTGGTGGGTGCAGGTAGTACCCAAAGCAGGCCACACGGAGGGGCAGGGACTCACAGAACCCTTCCCTGGCCTATCTGGACCACTGGGGGTCAACAAGCTTGGATGCTGTTACCTCTTCCCAAGGAAGGAAGGAAGGAAGGAGAGAGCCCCAGTCCAGGTCCTATCCCACCAGGTACCCAGGGGGCCTGGCCTAGCGCAGAGCCACTCTGAACCCAGTGCCCACTTTGTCGTTTTGGGGAAGCGGGGCCTCCGCCCTGTTGGGCCCAGCCGGGGTCTTCAGGCAGCTATTTCTGGCCCTCAGCTTGCCTGCTTGACACAGCTTCTGACACTGTGGCAGGGGCTTGGGATGTGACCCTGGGAAGGCGCTGTCCATGTTCAGGGGGCCCAGGTAGCCAAGAGGTGGGACAGGCAGGGCCCTGGCTAGAAGGGGACACCCTCCCCACTCCACCTGACACTTCCTAGCGCCTCGTTCTCACCGGTCCCTGGAATCTTGTTTCCTGGGAGTGGCCCTGCCAGCCCTGCCTCTTCCAATTGTCTTAGGACTTCTGGGGGAGCCTCTGGTCACCCCTGCTGTGAGAGCTGAGGAGCTGCCCCCCATTCCGGGGTCCTGAGGGCACAGATGGAGACTCAGCCCAGGCTGCCTGGCAACCGGAGCCCAGCTGAGGACCTAGAGATGGGGTGGCAACCAAAGCCAGCACCGGGGTCATCTTTGTGTGGGAGCAGGGTTGGCAGGGGGCACGTGGGGCTCAAAGGCACGAAGGTCCTAGAGCCCGAAGCTGGGGAGGATGGGGAAGGGAAGGATTCACTTGCATCCTGGGCTGTCTGCGGCTCAACATTGGTAGCCTCCCCTTCTCCCGAGGGTGAGTCCCCTCCCAGGAGGACACAGGAGCCAGCTGGGCACCTGCTTCTGGACTTTGTCTCTTAGCCAGTGCCAGCCCACATCCACAGCCATCTTGTCACTCCCAGGGAGTGATCCCCAAGGCCTCAGAGCCTGCAAGCTGGGCCCATTTGTCCCTTATCACTGCTCTCACTGAAGTGATGCAGCCTGCCCTCCTGGCCCTCTCTCCAGCAGGGCCTTTGCACGTGCTCCTCTCTCCATTGAGATGGCCTCTCCTAAGATAGCTTCACAGCCCCCATCCGTACCACGCTCAGGACGTCCTTTCTGTAGCCAGGTGCCCTCATGGCCACTCTATCTAAAATCTCTTTTCCCCTCCCTCGGTTCGGTTGCAGTTACAGCATTTATCATGATCTGAAATTATATTACAGGCCTACAATCCAATTCCAAAATCCATAAAGCTCTGAAAACCAAAAGCTTTTTCATAACTCATCGGGTGGCAAAACGTGACCTGAACGAATGCGAGGCTATTTATAGTCCTGGTTCATCCCCTGCATGTGAATATTCATACGTTTTGCTCTAGAAATATTAATGCGCTTGATTACAGGGTGCTGCTCCACACCCCGCTGGGGACGTTACATAAAATATGGTCCGCACACCGTACGAAGTTTATAAAATGCAAACTCAAAGTCTCCAAACCTCAGCCCTGCAGGCGTCACCGGCCTAGGAACATCTGGCCGCAGGAGTTTCCAGCCAGGGTTTGTGGAGCTCTCTCCACTCCATACCTATGTGTATGGATGGTCAGCTCCGGGATAGAACAGAACGCCTGTCCACGCTGCTTGCTGCTATGTCCCCAGCCCCGGTGGCTTCTTTGCAGGCCAGGCACCTGCTGCCCACCATGACATTCTCCTCTATCCCCTGCCTACCCAGCCCCCCCTGGGCTTGCCTTGGTGGCTGTGACGTCCAGTGTGAGCACAGTCCTGCCGAGCCAGCTCCTCCGGTGGTGCCCAGCAGCCCGGGCCCTCTGTTATCTCCCTGGGTCTCCCAGCCTCTGCCTGCCTCCTGTGAGAGCTGCTGCACCAGGTCTGGGCAGCCACAGAGCCCCGACCCAGTTTGTGCTGTTGGCTGCTTCTAGCTCTCTGACCCACTGTCCTGTGGTTCTAGACCCCACTTGTTCCATCAGGATCAGAATCAAGCTGATCTCCCCACTTCTGCCCACCATCCTCTGGGTAGAGCCTGCCTTACCGCAATAGTGGGGTCAGGGAGACAGCTTGTTGACCACACAGTAAAATGTGCACGGCTCCCCTGATAGGACCCTGTCCCAAGAGTCGGTCACAACATCCCTTTGGCTCATCTTCTCCTAGGGCTTGGGGTCCCAGGAAGCTTCTTGTTGTTTCATTTAACTCTGCAACAAGTATGGGAAGGGTTGAGAGCCTAGTGCAGGAGGTGGCTCTTTCTGCTGCTCAGAGGCTGTTTTGGGGACCCTTGTGACAGGACCCTGTTCTATTAAAGGAGCCCTGACTCTGGGACCAAAGATTCTATCTAGCTTTGGGGGGGTCACAGCCCCCTCCTGCTGCTGCTGGGCTGCTTGTGACATGAAAGTCGCAGGAGCAACAAATGGGCCCCGAGGAGTGCGCGCCCTGAAAGTGACAGGTGAAGGTCCACGGAAGCCTGTGCCTGGTCTCCACCCACGACCACAGACAAGAAACAGAGCAGGCACTCCTGCCTCTGTGAAGGCTGGGGAAACTGAGGCATGGCTCACAGGGACCCCATGCCCCCAAGATGGAGCTGTGTGAATGCCCAAAACAGTGCCTTTCCCACCCAGAAGAATCCCACAGGGGGATGCTGCAGGCTGAGCCGTGGGGCCAGGCCAGGGCGCGGAAATTCCCCAAGGACCACAGCCCCCACTGTCTCCAGAGGCTTGTTCCTGCCAGCTTGAGGAGCTGGTGGCCCTGCCCGCGGTCCTGCTGGCACCAGCTGGCTCAGCCACACCCCCTGATTTCTGGCATTGGGCCTGGCCCTTGTTTCTGTACTTTCTCTAAATTAAAAACCCATCGCTGCCCCTTTCTAGGTAAAAAGAGTAAATTTTCCAATTGAGTGCATGGGAGGGTGTCCCCAGGGATCAGAGTAATGAAGCTGCTAGTGCTAGTTGCAAAACAAATAGATAGATCAATATTTCAATTTTCTCCATGTGTGAGAACGGCCACCATTGCTTAGCAATCCTAAGGACCTTACTGTGTGTCCCTCTGAGGCAGCGACCAATGCAGGGAGGCTTTTGGGGTCTGCATCATCCTGGGGTGAGTTCATAGGCTGTGACGTCCCTGGAAGCCCAGAGCCCAGAGGAGAGGGGGAAACCTCAGGGACAAGAGCCCATGGACACCAGCAGGGGGCTAGGGCTGGTTCTCATGGCCCAGGCCTAGTGCTTGGACCTCGGGCCCTGGAGGAGGGGTGTTTGTTTTCCACGGGCTCACAGCCAGGTGCTCCCCGTGGCAAGCTCCTGCTCTCCATAGCTCCCAGCACTCTCAGCATGGCGACATCTGGTGTGTTGGCCCTGTCCTGAGGGCCACGTGCCTGATGGTGTGCTTCTCCCCTGCACAGGAGCCCGGCCAGGTAACATACAATTTTTCCCACAGCCAGGGCATGGTGTTCCATCATATTACATGGAACACCTGTGTTTGGGGCTCCAAGGTGCAGACCCCAGAGGCATGGAGCCGAGTCTAGGCTGCACTCTGATCAGCAGCCCAATGCACACAGAACAAGCCTGTGCGCGTTTTCCATGGTCTTCAGCCTGGGTCAGCCCTTGGGCCATAACTGTCCCACCACAAATGAATGGGTCCTGGCCTAAGCCAGCTGGGGAGCTGCAGAGGAGTGGCCGTGGGCTCTGTCCTTGTCCTCAGAGGCCGGCGCCTGGGTGCAGGGCTGCTGGAGGCTGGTGGAACTGTGCAGGATGAGGAAGAGTCCGGACGTGAGCCCCGGCCCCTCAGGGTGGCCTCTGAAGCTCCCCCAATGGCCTCCAAGGACAGGGACAACTCTGTGGTCCAGGACACTCAGCTTTAGCACTGCACACGGTCCTAGAGCAGAGGCCAGGAGTTGGCATTTGAGTTGCCTGAAAGTGGCCGGATGTGGGCCAGTGGGACCAAAGCATGTAGACCTCAACGTCCTACAGCATGTGTCACTCGGGTGAGGCTCGGACCTCAAGGACTGAGCCAGTGCCTAAGACGCTTGTGTTTTCCTGGGCCTCTCAGGGGTCTGGGTGCCCTAGGAAATGAACTTTGGAAGGAAACCAACTGGACTAAAGTTTTATCTGGCCTCTGGGGGACCTCGGGGATTCCTGCTTCGACATCATGATTCCTGTCCTCTCTGGTGGGTGATAAACACAGCGCCTCCTTCCAGGGCTACCCAAGACCTCACAGTGACCCCCACCCAGTGTCTCCAGTGGCAGCAAAGGCTGCCATGCATGGTTCCACAGCCTTTCCTGTGCCCTCTCCCGGCTGACATGGCATTGTCAGACTGGACGAGGAGTGCCCTCCGCACCTTGGTATCCAAAGACTCAGGCTACCTGTGGGTCCCACCCAGGGGAGCAGTCAGGTGCCTCCGACGATGCCTGATTCCCCCTGGGCAAGCCCCTCTCAATTCTTCCCTTGGCCTCTGTGCCCACACCTTTGGCCTGATCTTGTCTGGCCTTGGGATGCCTCAGGATAGCCCTTCTTGCCTGCCACCTTCTGGTGTGTCCTCCACTTGTCCCCTGGGTTTCTGTGCTCCTGGGAGCTGTGGTTGTGCTCAAGCCTCCCCCAAAGAGAAGGTCCCAGTGTCCTTGCACGGATCCCTGGGGTGTGGCCACCCACACAGATGACGCATCTGTCCTAGGTCCCTGTTCTTTTTTTTTTAAATTTTATTTATTTATTTATTTGTTTGCTTGTTTGTTTCTTTATTTATTCATTTTGTGGCTGGCTCAGCCTGCCCTGGTGGTGGCGCTGGCGCAGCATGTGGTGCCGGGGATCGAACTGCAGTCCCCGCAGTTGCCTGAGCCCTCCTAAGCAGGCGCTTTAGACCACTGAACCATCTCGCCGGCCCTAGGTCCCTGTTCTTGAGTGCCGAGAGCAGCAAGGGTTGTCGCCCCAGCTGGAGTGGTGGAATTCAGCCTTGACACCACTTGAGCCAGCCTGCAGGACAAGGCCCCTTTCCAGGACAGGTGGCTCTGGTCCTACTGCCTGGAGTCCTGGGAGCCACAGGGCCTTGGTTTCCTCCTTGCGAAATGGAAGCATGGTGGGACTGCTGCTGCTCCTTGACCCTTCCCCGATAGGCCTCCGGGTCCTCTGGAAACTAGAGTTCCCAGGCCCAGGTGTTTGGGAAACACCCGTGCAGCCTGCTCTCGGGGCCTCCCAGCGTGCTGTTGGTGCGGGAGAGGGTCTGCAGAATCTGTCCGGCTCAGTCCGCCTGCTTTCTCACTGTGCCTGGGAGGCAGCAAATGACAGGACTTGAAATACAGCTTTGTAAATGATGCTCTAGAACAGAGGTTGGCAAACAATAGTGCACATGCGAAATGTGCACTGCTTCCTATTTTTGCAAATAAAGTTTTATTGGCACTCAGCCAGCTGATTCACTGACATATTGTTTGGGATGGCTTTCTGGCTACAACGGCGAAGTGCTTTTGTTTGTTTGTCTTTTGCAGTTCTGGGATGGAGCCAGGGTGTCTCGCATGCTGGGCAAGCTCTCTCCCACTGACCACCATCCTGCAGCAGTTGCAATAGCAACCACAAGCAGAACACACTGTCTTCTGCCTCGTTAAGAAAAGACATGCTGGGAGGTCATTTTAAAGAAGTGCAGCCTTGCAGGGGCCACGAGATGTAGCATTTGCAGGTAGGAGGAAGCCAATGCTGAAAAGAAGACGCTTGTCTTGTGATCCGCGCAGCATCCTTGAGGTCCACCCTTCTGTGTAGGCAATCGTTGGGGCTGGCGCAGAGCAGGCCATGCTGGTGCAATCCCCACTGTTCCCATTAGGGGGCGCCATGGTCTGCGTTGGTGACAAGCAGCAGAGCCTGGATTGCTTCCAGCCCACGCTGGCTGGTGAGGGCTGAGCAAGCTGGGAGAGGCTGGGCTTCTTCTCCAAGGTCCCGGATCTTCAACAGGGAGCCTTAGCCGGGAGCACTTCTGAGCCCACCAGCGCGAGACACCTGGCTCCACACACCCGACGTTTCTCAGGCGCTCGCAGGACCCCCACACCCAGGCTGCTAACTTCACAGCCGAGCAGCCCTGGCTTCAGAGAGGACAGGGCAGCCTCCTGGGTCCTTCCCACTGCTCTGCCACCCTTTTCTGCTGCGCCCTCAATGTCTCTGGCCCTGCGCTTTCCAGGCCACTGTCAGATCCACAGCCAGACTCATCTGTAGCGTGCAGCGTGCGGCAGCGCGTGAGGTTGACAACCCCTCACGCCCCCGCTGGCGCTGGCACTGGCCGAGCCCTCCTGCTGCCGCAGACCTGCCTGCAAGATGGGCTTCCCACCGACCCTCCTCCGAGGCTCTCTAGCGCTGCTCGCCTGGCCACAGTGCTTGCTACCAGTGGCTCTCAGCCACTGGGGCCACTGCGGCAGCATAGCCCACACCGGGGCTCAGGAGCCACAGGTCCTGCATGAAGTCTGAGGCCACCACCCTGGCAGATTCAGTGGCTAATGCGGACCCTGGTCCTGGTGCATAGAGAGCCATGTCCTTGCTGTGTCTTTACACAGCGGAGAGAAACGGGTCTCCTGAGCCTCTTTTAAAAGGGTAATAACCCCAACGTGAGCTTTACCTTCATGACCTAGACATCTCCCAAAGGCCCCACCTCCAAACACCATCGCCCCTTGAAGAGTGAGGGCTCCAGTCCACGAGTTATGGGGCCTTACGCACACTTGGTCTCCAGCCCCAAGGCACTCAGCATCCTCCCATACCACAGCGTCAGCCTCCCTGCAATCAGGCCCATCTTCTCACTCTGTTACATTGATTTCCCAGCAGGTGAAGTATCCAGGGAGGGAGAAACTAGAAGGGTCCTTAGCAATCACAGAGTATTGGAGCAGCAAATAAATTGCAAGTGTGCCTCCCTTTCCCTGCCTATACCAGCGCCAGACATTACTAATCCATCACAGCACTGTTTCCCCCAGAGCCAGAATTCAGACTCCTCTTTGATGAATATTATCAACAGTGGTGGACTCTACATGCCATGGAATTGCTGGGGTGCAAACTGAGGTCCAGGCAGGCTATGACTGTCCTGAAGCCATATATACCCATTTACAGCAGAGCCTGGCTTAGACCTCTTTCCCTCCTCCGGGGCCAGGGACTGATAGATGGATGACAGGTAATCCAACTCTGGACCCTGCCTTGAACAAGCCAGAGGGATTAACTCCCTAGAAGCCCATGTTTGGAGGTAAACTTGGGCCCAGCTTCCTACCTGTGTGTTTGGAGAATGTGACTTTGAGGTGCTAACCCTAAGGAGGCTACTGAGTAGCGGTGTGGGGTGGGGTGGAGTGGGGTAGAGGAGTGCAGTAGAAGCAGAACCAGGCCCCCAAGTTGGGCCACCTTGGGCTTGACTCCAGCAGGCAAGACGTGAGGCTCAGTGAAGCCTAAAGATGCCAGCTGGTGTCTACTGAGCCCTGACAGCTCGGCAAGGATGGGGCTGCACATTTAATGTGAGTTCTTTACGCGCTCCTCGCTGCTCCCTGAGGCGGTTGTATCAGCCCATTTTGCAGATGAGGCCAAGAGGCGCAGGCAGGAGCAGCTCCTGCTGGGCCGAGTTAGGAACAGGCATGAAGCAGCTGCCTGGAGCTCACAACACACTGCCGCGGCAACTGGAACTGTCAGCGGTCCGTGCTCATTCCTCTGGGAAACCCCGGGGCCGGGCAGATGGAGGCCCAGACTCTGAGAAGCCGTGCCTGGTGGCCTGAGGCCTGCAGAAGGAACTGGCGGCTGGACACTCAGCTGGCAGGAATCAGGGAGCTGGGACACTTGCCCTCCCTAGGCCTGTCCCCTGATTGTCGAGGGGCCTTCTCTAGGAGGCAGAAGGCGCTGAGGATGTGCTGGGAGGACCAGAGGGAGGCACAGAGCTGGCCTGGGAGACCAGCTGGTGTTGTGTGGCATCGAGGGGAAGCAGAACAAACTGCCCTCCCTCTCTGGAAAATGACCCTGCTGATTCTGGAGTTAAAAATAGAGGCAGATTGATCGGGGGCTGTGCCTAGGGCCAGTTATCAGCACTTCATTGGCAGAAGGCCTGGCCTGAGTCAGCCCCGCAGGTAATTTATTTTTCCACTCAGCTGGACAAGAATCATCCCACACATCCCGGGAGGGGTGCATGTCCCCAGCACCACGGCTCCCTCGCTGTGGAGTTTGACCAGGACACCACCCGGTCTCCTCTGCAGTGAACAACGCCCCGAAATGTCAGCTCAGAAAGTGCATTTTTCAGGGCTCTATGACCAGCTCCCCATGCCCTTCCCTGTCCCTCCTGGATGTCCCTGTCACTGCCTCTGGCTGGATACCTAAAGGGCCCTGAACTCCCTCTGCCCTGGGATGGGCAGGCTCAGCTTCTGTCCTGGGGAGGTTTGGAGGAGTCTAAGGCTCTTAAGGGGAGCCCTAGACCCAGGGGGACAAGTGGGGGAGCCGCACCAGTTGGTCCTGCATGGCCGATTCTGGGACCACGTGATGTCATCTCTGGCTGCAAACTCCTCCTGAGAGGGATCCCGTTCAGTTCTCCTCTTCCTGGACTCTTGCTCAGAAGGGATCAGGGGGCTTACAGTACCCCTACAAATGTACATCTACTTGGGGCCCCCAAGTGGGACAGTACCCAGAGATAGGGGCCTTAGGGAAGTAGTGAGGCAAGGAGGGGGTGGGGTCTGGGGTGGGGAGGTGGGGGTGAGTGCTCTGGGGTGGTTTTAGGTCTTTAGAAGAGGAGGCAGGCGCAGAGACAAATGAGAAGGTCTTATGAAGCCCGGGCAGAGGCTGGATGGACATAGCTGCCAGGCGAGGGAGGATGGAGGTCACCAGGAGCCACCAGAGAGGTGACAGCTCCTTCCTCAGAGCCTCTGGGAGGAGCCAGCCCTGCTTGCGCCTTGGTTTTAGACTTCTGGTCTGAAGATTATGAGACCAACGCCCACTGTGTAAAGCTACTCAGTTTGTGGTCATTTGTCAAAGAGATCAAAGTCCTTCACAGAAGCCTCCCAAGGGCCGGGTCAGGACAAAGCCCTGATGCCTGGAGATGCCTAGAGCTGGGGTAACCTCCCAGGCTTGGAGTCAGTGTCGCAGCTGTGGACCAATTCACTTTCCAAATCCTCAATTTCCTGGGCTCTCCAACGGCCCAAAGGCCACCCTGGGGGAGCGCTGGCCGAGCTACAGGGTGCTAGCTCTGGGGTAGGGTGGGAGAGGACGCCGCTTTGCCAATTTCCCTCCATGCCAGCAGGTTCCCTGGTCCTGCAGAGCTACTAGTGGGCCTGCCTGGGGCGGAAATCTGAGAGCTGCCCAGCTGGAGGCCTCTGAGCACCAGAGACACACGCAGGGCTTAACAGAAGACCTGGCTTTGCAGCAGGGCCTGGGCAGGGGTGTGGGGGGGTGCCTGTCAGCAAGCAGATGGGGCCAGTGTGGGCACAGGCAGGGGTGGTTGTATGGGGGTGGGCTTCTCACCACTGGCACCCTCCGCTAGCTCAAGGGGGCTCGTGTGTGCCTCTCTCTTGTTTCTCTTTTGTCTTTAGCAACTTTCCTTCCAGCTGTGGTCTGGAGGAATCTAGCCCTGAACCCGTGCATTGAAATTTGGAGCCTCCTGGTGACTCCCTAGGTCCTGGGGTTAGAACTCTCATGAATGGGATTGGTGTCTTTAGGGTAATTAGTGTCCTATGGCTCAGGGAGGGACCTCGCACCTTGAGACACCTCCACAAATCCTTACGACAGCTAGCAACGCTGAAGGACGTCTCTGATTTACTGCTGAATCAGAGGCTCAGAGGGGCTGGGGAACCCCCTGATACCCCCAGCCAGTGCTTGGGGAGCCAGGGGCTGGACATTTTTCTGACTCTCAGGTTCTTCCTACCAAGACCACGCTGATGATCCCTCCCCAGGAGGAGTGTGGAGAGCAGGGGAGACGCCCCTCAAGTCCGCTTGGGAAGTGGGGCCTGGCCTGGGTCTGTGCCAGCCCAGCAGCGGCCAGCCTGGACCTTGGTCTTGATAACCAAGGGCCGAAGCCAGAGAACAAGCTGGAACAACCAGCCAGCAAGGGGCTGCTTCTCCTTTCGTTAAAAACCACAGGAGAATGATTTCTAGGACCATGGTTGAAGGCACAGGCAGCCAAACTCCTGCCCCTGCTGGTGACCAGTGACATCCTGGGCTAGGTCTTGGCCTAGGCAAACTGGCAGGGTTTGCCCCACCCAGGCTTTCTAATCCCTCCGTCCCCACCCCAGCCTCTAGGCACTAAGTCCTTCAACTCTCCTGAGGGCCCTAGTTCATACTGCAGCTTGAATGAACCTGTAGCTGAATGTGGGCGTCCTCTCGGGGAAGGTTGCATCTCAGCATGGGCCAGATGCAGGCTCCAGGAAAAGAAGCCCTGTGGGTGGACTTTAGGATGAGGACAGAGGAGCAGATGTCTGTCCTTAGCTCAGTGATCTGAGCCTTTCAGAGCGTTCAGTGGATACAAACAGCCCACGGGCGCACGCGTACCATAGCCACCACCACCACTTTAGGGTTTCACAGTGCCAGCGGGTGAGCCTGATCTCCCACCCAAGGTCTAAGCGGGCCTCCCAGGACTCCTGGTTATGGAACCAAAGTCATTGTCATTTGACACACTGCCTTTAGTGTAGCAGGGATGGGCACATGGTTTCAGAACCTCATCTGTCAAAAGCTGCAGGGGTCAAGTGGGCAGTGGGGTGAGCTGGAGAAAGAACTCACTTCCAGAGCACTGCCCGGCTGAGAACATCCGGCCATGGTGGCTCTGTGGTCTAAGGAGCTCACTGGGATCCTAAGCTCAGCACCAGTAACAAATGACAGGCGTGCAGATGAGCAGGGAAGATGCTTTATATGAAAGTTGCAGGGGCCGAGATCCAGGGCCACTGACTGTAGTTGGTGGCTGTGTGATTGTGTGGCTGCTGCTACTG
>PVKN010002832.1:22071-40405 GCA_004027915.1 Capromys pilorides
GGCCCCTGCAGCGAGGCCCCCTGCAATGTGCCTTTTCACAAGAGCCTGGGGTAACGCTAGTGCAGCTGGTTGGGAACCATCAGGGCAGCCCCAGGGTGGACAGCCCACAGCGAAATCAGGCAGGTGCAGGGCCGGCCTGGTGGTCTGTCCCTGTGCCTGTTTCCCATCTAGCCACTCCTGTCCTTGTCACTTGTGTTACTCTGCCATCATCCTGGTGGTGCAGAGCCCCACTCTTGAGCACTCCTGTCATGGCCTCTGTCTGCCGTACAGGCAGTGTGCGTGATAGAGGAGGACACAGGTGGCCCTCCGGGTGGTGGTCCTGCCCACCCCGCGCACATGGCCACTGCTTCCCTCAGCACCGTGGTGGTGGCGCTTGTTCTGTTCCCGGCAGGCACAGGCTCTCCTGACCTTGGGATTTGGCCTTCAACACCTCCAGCAGGAGTGCCCTTCCCCCCGGCATTCGTTGACTCCTATTCTGTCAGAGTCTAGGAGTGTCACCTCCTCCGAGGGCCCTGGAGAACCACAGCAGGTGGAGTCCCATCCCTGCCAACCTCTGCACACTCACAGTCACTTGGCTGGCTGCATGTACGTACCTAATGGCCATTTGCCCGGCATCTGGCCTGTCTCAGACCTTGTCCCTAACTGGGACGTAGCAGGGACCCCCTGGGATTCCTGATTTTTGTGGATCAGCTTCCTTTGTTGGCTGTCCCTTCTCCCTGCCGGTCAGGCTCATGTGACATCCACGTGTCCCCAGGGTGTCTGGCGCCTGTCCGCTGTCCTACTGAGTAGGCGAGGATCTCCAGGTACCAACTACAGATGTGGGGCTCACACAGGCCCCACTGCCCTCTCCTCCCAGCACAGAGCCCGCGGCACACAGGAAGGCGTGCCTGGGTGTCTTCCCCCTTCCCCCCTAGTGTGAAGGACTGAGGGTGAGGGCCTACTAAGTGAGCCACAGCCCAGGAGCAAACCATGGTCCCTGGGTGGCACAGAGGCACAGCTAGGCTGAGATCTGAGCCTGAGGTTTCCCTGGAGCTGCAGCTGCCTGCAGCCATGGGCTGGGTCCTCTTTGCTTGCCAGGGACCAGGGGAGGGAGGAGGCAAGGCAGGCTGGAGGGAAGTTTGGCATGGGCTGGGCTGGGGTCTCTTTGGTATTCCACGCAGTGCCTAGAGCTCGGTGGGTGGGTGCTTAATAAATGTTTATTATGAGTAATAAAACCAACCTTATTTACACTAGGCCTATCTCCAAAGACCACTTTACATACTTAAAAATAACCTTAATCATCTCTCCCAACACCCTCCAGA
Organism: Capromys pilorides; assembly: GCA_004027915.1. Classification (NCBI taxonomy): domain Eukaryota; kingdom Metazoa; phylum Chordata; class Mammalia; order Rodentia; family Capromyidae; genus Capromys; species Capromys pilorides. Next base: position 23,373 of record PVKN010002832.1, read on the forward strand.
GATGGGGTCGACTCTACTCTTTGGGAATGGACAGGAGGGCCCAGAGAGGGGCAAGGAGAGCTGGGGGAGCCCCGGGCCCAGCCAGGCTCTTCTCAGAGTCCCCGTCTTTGGCTTCTAGGAGTGCAGGATACAGGGCAACTTCCACCTTTCTGTCTAGAATATTCTCAAACCCAAGAGCTGAGGCCCAGACCCCCAGGGTGACCACAGAAAGCAGACTGCAGATTCCTTTTTTTCTGTGGAGCTCAGGCTCCTGTGGTCCCCGACAACAAGACATGGCCACTGTGGGGTCTCAGGCAGGGGGGCCAAAGAGCATCTAGAGATGCCTGGTCCCAGGCCGTGCCAGCCGGGTCCTGGGGTGAGGAAGGTCCAGCCCCCTGCTCTGGGCCCTGTAGTCTCCACCAGGCTGTCAGGGTCAGGAGGAGGGCCTGCTGAAATATCCTCCACCTGTACCCCACCCGCTGCCCTGCAGTTGGTCATCGGCCTGCATCCTCCCTCTCCTTGGGGTCCTGGGCAGAAGGAGGAGGGACAAAAGGGACCCCCAGTGTCCCCTGCTCCCTGCCACCTCCTCACCCACATCCTCTCTCTCCATCTCCTTGTCTTGCAGTCGCATGGACCTCCCGGGCCCTGTTCATCCTGCCCCCACACCCTCTCCACAGCACAGGGTCAGCAGAGAGCATCCCGGACAGCGTCTGTGTCTCACTTTGCACTCGCACACGCGTGGGCATCCCCAGGGGCACACACCCCCACGCCTGGAGTTCACTCTACCGCAGTTTTGGTGCAGAAGGCCATCCCAGGAAGCAGGGCGGAGAAGGTGCTTCCTCACGGGAGCAGGGAGTTTATTTTATTTTGGGGGGCTGGATAGGGAACTCAGGCCCCGGTGCGCGCTAAGACATGCTCTGCCGCTGCACTGCGCCCCCTGCTGTCTCAGCAGGAAGCAGTTTCCGAATAAACCGGTTCCTGGGCACTCGCCAGTGAAGACGCTGGCCCACGCTAATTAATCTTCAGAGCTCGCTGTAAGCCGCAGCGTGAGGATCCGGAGGCAGCGCCCTCCCACAGCCCCTTACAAATCCCATCAGCAGCCGTAATCCCGACAGCGTGTCTCCTCCAGGAGGCGGAGGATTAGAGCGGAGGGAGAGGCTTCGCCTGGGAAGCCGGCCGGGCACAGGCAAGGGCAAAGCCAGCCCTCCTGTACCACCTGCCTCCATTCCTGAGCGGGGCCTGGCTCCCCGAGCATTGGCCCTACCTAGGGACCATCAGGCGACGTGCCATTGCTAGGCCAGGACTCCATTTACCACCGGAAGAAACCCCGGGAGTCTGTCTCGCCCCGACACTTGGTGCTCCCATGCTGTCCCCACCCCCACCCCTGGACACCGCCAGAATCCTGGGTGCTTCCCTGTCGCAGAGATCTACCTCTGGACCACTGTCTGTGGGACAAGGCCCTGGTCTGCACTGAGTGCCGCGCACAGCGTGCGAGTGATGAACGCTTGCAGAAAGCATGGGCGCACAGCCACACGGTGCGTGGCCAGCTCCTGAGTCTCTCTAGGACTCAAGTCCCCCAACGATGGTAGCTCTTTTGGCCCCAGCATGCTGGGTCTCTGCCTGTGGATTTGGACCAGCGCCCCCTGAATCATGGACCACGAGGCCTTGTCCTGGTGCCAGGTACCTTGGTCTCCAGCAGCGGAGCAAAGGCCTCGTGGCAGACAATGGCATCCTCGCTGCCCCTGTGACCCCAGTGTGATTGGAGTCCAGGAAAGAGAAGATGGGGGTTCCAGTGGGGTGCCTGAGTGGGGTGGGGGATGGCAGGATGAGGAGGCTAGTACAAACTCTCATGAAGGCACAGAGGGGACACCCAGGCTTTCTGGGGTGGGCCTGGCAGCCCCAGACACATGGGGACAGGAGGGCCAGCTGGGGAGGTCACTTTGGGCTCTGGGAGATGTTCTGAGGGCACAGCTAGTGGGCCAGGGGGCGGGGGCAGACGGACCAGTGCCACCTGGCTCAGAGCTTGGAGGTCGTGGTGGGCGAAGGGCCTGGCACAGGTGAAAGGCACTGCGGGAGGCTGCAGCCTTGCCCCGCTGTCAGCTGGAGGAGTTTGGTCAGCCTCCTGAGCTACCTTGTGTGACAACTCGGGCATCTCCAGACTGTTGGGGCAGGGAGCACTTCCAAAGAGGAGATAACATTTCATGATACACGGTAATACGGCAAAGACCCAGCACTTGTCAGGGAGGCAGGTAGCTACGAAAGGGCACAGGGGCAGTGGCGTCCATGGGCACAGCTACCCTGGCATTCAGGGTGAACGCCCGGAGCTGGGCAGAGGTTTCTGCCTGCTGTGTCCGGGCTGCGCTGCTGCCACTGGTACCAAACTGAGCTATGCCCCAAACCATGCAGAAAGTGCTGAATTAAACAGCTTAGTGCCTCTACGCATTCAAGCCCCGAGAAAGCACCATAAAATATGCTGAGTAACAGTTGTCCGCGGTGGTTGCTGTAACTTCTTCCCGGGCTTGTCATAATAGCAGATTCTAGTGAGGGATGAAAGCTTCGTGTGTGTGTGTGGGGGGGGGGTGGAGCTGGTCTTCAGGCCTTGTCTTGGCCAACAGCCTCTGCCTGGCCCTTTCTGCCTCGGCCTATGGCTCCAACTCCTCCTCTCGGCCACTACCCTTGGGCCAGGAGGGTGGGGATGCAAGCTCTGTGCTCTCGCCACAGACCTGGTGCAGCACCTGGCGGATCCTGACTGCCCACAACCTCCAGCCTGTGGGCTGGGGCCAGGTGAGGCCTTCTTCTGTCCCACCCTGGAACTCTCTCTGCCTCTGGGGAGCAGTGCGGAGAGCCCATCCTGCCCCAGAGCTTGAGGGCATGGGGCAGGGGACTCTGGTGACAGTGGGTGGCAGCTTTGAGAGTTCCTGTATGCTGAGCAGGCTCTGCCCTGCCTGAGAGAGCCCCTCGTGCGGTCGGCCCACTGCGTCCTCTGGGAAGCCACGAGCTGGCGTAGGCGGCCCTGCCTGCAGGTGCCAGGACACGTGCCTGCCCACCCACACTCTGCTCACCCACCCACTCTCTGCCCATCGCCCCCTCTGCGCCCCTGGGAGGTCCCCAGGCAGTTCTGACTTTAGCCCCATGACTGGATGCTTCAGACCCAGATGCTGCAGGACAGGATCGGCCCCTCATCTGCCCAGAAGCTCCCTGTCACCCTGAGCACCCAGGCCCAGCCCACCTCTGGCACCTGTCTGGCTCCCACTTCTGTCCTGATCACTGCACTCAGGATGCCCTGAGCAAGGCGGACATGTGTGTCCCCTGCTGCCACCTCCAGCCCTGCCCGGCCCTGCTCCAAGCTGTTCCTTGCTCTCTGACCCATCGGACTGCCCACTCCAGCACCATCAGCTCACAATGCCCTTCTCTAAGGGAGCCACGCAAGCAACCTGACAAGCCGGCTCTGGGCAGTATCACTGTGGAATGATCGGAGCACTGGCGCGTGGGAGTTTGGTGACACCAGGTCTCAGGCCAATGCGCATCAGTGATCTCAGGCATAGCTGACTGTTGCTCCTGCTGACCCCGCCCCCCGGTCCAGCCAACCTGCTGTCCCTGGGCATCTGAAGGCCCTTGTGGCGGGTTTGGAGGGGCACGGGACACACTTATGGCTCATTGGTCGCAGATCCTTGGGGCCTGATGATTCATAGATAGCCTTATCCACGGCTCCTTCCACAGAGGAAGAAACAAGGCCCAGAAGGGACAGGGATTTCTCCTATCCCACAACACCTTGGGGAGCCCACAGGTTCTGCTTGGCTTCCACAGGGTGCACCTCAGACATGTCTGGAGTGGGGGTGCAGGGCCCTGTGCAGGCGCCCCTGGACCCTGTGCCCTCACCTTCCCTTTGGGAGGGGGAGAATCGGTGGGGGTGTGGAGCAGAAGAACGACCCCTCTGCGTGTGGACTCCAAGCCCCTTTAGATCTGCTTTCCACCTGAGCCTCTGATGTGTTTGTAGCGAGACGCATTGATTTTTACAAAGAATCCCTCAAACGACAGAAAAATCACGCTTTTAAGAAGCACTGAGAGCCAACCACTCATCCAAGAACATAGACGTGTGTGGAAAGCTCTCTGGAAATCTGACCTGTGATTCCTTCTCGAATTCTCCTCCAACAGACTCTGAGGCCCATCCCTCCAACTAACCCTGGCCCTGGTCCCCACCACGCCGCGCGCTGAACTGCAGAGCTCTAAGCTTTGCCTTGCGGAAAAAACATGAAGCCGGCAGCCAGGCCTCTTGCTTCTCTCTGCACCCTGATCCTTTAATCGGAGACTATTAAAGCTTCATTCCACTCCTATTGGCAAACCATCCATCACCCTCGCCAAGGAGCTCTGGCTCTGAGAGCCAGCAGGAGGGAGGCCGCAGCCTCAGAGGCCCAGGAGGTAGAGACGCCTGAGGCTCCCGTCCCCCGGCCGAGGCCAGCTGCCACGACCGCGTGGGCTTGACAAGGACAAGGTCACTAGTGGAGGGACAGGAGGTGGAGGCAGTGTCTGGGTATGGCATGTGGAGGTGCTGGAGGTCGCTCTGGGACCCCAGCAAGTGGGGCAGTGTGACCTCCAGCACCACCTCCTTCCTCGGCACCCATGGGCGCAGAGGCACTTGGGCCTTCTCTCTGGGTGGCTCCTTCTCTGCCCAGACACCAGGTCCCCGGCCTCTTCCGCAGACTCGTCCAGGTCTTTGGTGAATACCGGGCTGGGCCCTAGCCCTTTAAGGCGGCCTTCCAGAAATGCGACAGCAGCTTGGTGCTGGCAGGATTATGGGTCTTTTTCTTAATTAAAAAAAATCCAATTAAATTAAGATATCAGAACTAAATAACGCTCGAGTCATTAGTGTGACTTTTATCTTAATGACTACAGCTGCCGAAATCCTTCTTTAATTTTGTGGCCTCCTGCCACAGCAGCGGGTGAACGGGTTCCGCTGGGTGGAGGCTGGCCCTGCACCACACAGAGGGTGGGGTGCACTGATCCCCAGCATGCTGACCTCCATCCATACAGGGACCAAGCAGGTGGCATGGGGGTGGGGAGGGAGGGGCACTGGGGATTGCTTGCCACCTATCGGTCCTCCACATGGGTGGCTCTGGAAGGAACCACAGCCTGGGCCCTGGCTGCAGTGAGGAACTTCCCTGGGGCCGGTGGAGTGGGCCAGACCCTGCAGGGTCCTCTGCCTGGACGGGGGTGTGTCAGTAGGGGGCAGACCTACAAGCTCCGAGGCTCTGTGGAGGCCTGTCCCCCTCTTCAGGCCTCTTCTCCTGCCAGGTTCAAAGGGAAACACCAGCTGCTCTGGGATTGAATCCAGTTCCTCCAGGGGCTGGGGCTGCAGGCCCAGGGCTTCTGCCTAGGCCAGGCACCGTGCAGGCCCCGTGGCCCTGGGGAGAGCAGGGCTCTGGGAAGCGGAGATAAGAGGCTCAGAGTCCGATGCCAGAAGGGAAGCAGTCACAGGAGGGTGGCAGGGAAGGCAGGGGGCTGCGGGGAGCTGGTAACCCTCAGCTGCAGGGGTCCACGGAGAGACGGGAGCCCACCTGCCTTCTACCTCCTCCTCCCAGGACTCAGAAGGAGCAGGCCCAGCCTCCTGGAGTCCCTCCTGCAGAGACACTGTGGCTGATACTGTCCGGCTCAAAGCACACTCCCGGGGCCCTGGGTCTAAGCCACAGTCAGGCATACAGCTTATGCTCAATTACGCACCACTTAACTGACATAAGGGAGCCAGAGGAGAAACGGAGAGCATCTGCCCACTGAGCCCCACTGCCGTCTTGCCACGGATGTACATCGCTTCACCAGGAATTTTTAAAAGCACTGAAAATTATGGTTTCATTAGCTTTCCTATTAGAAATTGCAGACCTAGAGAGAAAATAGCAATAGGACAGCCTGGGTCCTGGGCGGTCACAGCTGGGGAACAGCTGGGAGAGCACACAGCCGACAGCTTTGCTGCTCCTTGATGGACCATCGAGCTGGGGGTGCAGGGAGCTGCCCAGCCACCCTGCAGGGCTCCAGAGCCCCACGAGGGTCCTGTGTGGACACTGCGGGTTCTGGCCGGGCCAGGCAGCACCCAGGGTCCAGTGGCCAGCTGGGGTGCAGCTGTAGCAGCATCCCCTGAGGGGCAAGCCACTCATGGCTGGGATGAGTAAGAGTCCCTCGAAATTCAGGCCCACCTGGAACCTCAGAATGTGACCTTATTTGGAAATCAGAACTCGGTATATCTATTTTAGAAATTAAGACCAGGTCCTAAGGATTAGGATGGCCCTAAATCACAGACCTCAACCTCATAAAGGAAAGGAGCTTTGCACAGAGCACAGTGACACACCCCGGAGGACGTCATGGCGTCATAAGCCACGTGTCACCAGGGACTATTGGCTGCCACCAGGAACTTTAGCTTTTAGCTCCCTGAACTGAGGTGTTCATTCCTTCTAAGTCACCCAGTTGGTGGTAACTGGTCACAGTAACCCAAGGGCGCTAATGCCTGGCACCCCAGGGTGCAGCAGTGGAGGAGGCCCCTTCCCTCAGCCTGTAAGTGCAGTGGTGGTACCAGAGACAGAATGTGGGTGTCCTGGAGGTGGGCTAGGGGAATGGCCACATCCTCGTGGGACTTTGGCCTTTAGTGCCCTTCCAAAGACCATGCTGTGGGTGAGGGCAGTGAGGAACACACACAGAGCCTGTCAGCCTAACTTGAATCCTGGTGCTCCCTCTCTCCCTCCCTCCCTCTCACCCTCCTGGGAACACCAGCAGCAGGAACCCACCTGGCTTTCAGGTCAGAGTTGCGAGCTGAGGTTCTCAGGAGACCCAGGCCCTGGCCCCATCCAACCTGGGGGCTGAGGGGAGATTGGCCATGAGTATGGCCCTGGGTCTCAGGAAGAAAGAAAAAAGATGAGAGGGGCCAGGAGGGGGTGAGGCTGGGAGGAGGGAGGAGAGATGAGGGGGTACCTGCTTGGGCCTAGGAGGCTCTGGTTGCTGCTGTCCCACGTGCACCCCAAGTGGCACCACTTATAAAATGGAAACCAGTTGGCCCTTGCTTTCTGTGGAGCTGTCGAATCGAAGCTGCCAGTTTCCTCAGTTCTAAGTGAGGGAGGGCTCTGTGGTCCCCCAAATACATTTCCAAAGCTGTGGGCCCCCTTGCCCCAGAACAGATGGCCCGCTAGGCCTGAGGGGCTGCGGAGGCACAGTCCCTATCTCTGCAGCTAGAGGGCACAGGGGGCCCCTGGGTGTGGGAACAGCCCCGCTTCACAGCTTACCGGGAGGCGCTGGCATTCACACATCATTACCCTGTGTTGACAGAGGCGGCTGGTAACTGTGAGCCTCCATTAGCAGATTGCTGGGGAAAAAAAAGCGAAACTTTCTGCACTCAGGCTGGGGCCCCTGCCTTCCCACTTGGGGAGAAGCTGGTCGGATTTCTGTTCTGAAGAGTCTGGCTTCCTGCTTTTGGGGGACAGAGCAAGCCAAAGTAAGGGGTTCCAGGAGTCAGGACAATCCTGAAAAGTCATTGAGGCTTATGCCCTGGGGGAGAAAGAGGACTCCCGAAGGAAGAAGGTCAGGTAGGTTTAATGTTTGAGTGAAACCAACAATGGAAGAGCGCCCAGAGGTCAGAGACAGGTAGGCTGGAGACAGGGTGACAGGAGGGGAAGTGGAGGGGTAGAACTCACTTTTCTTCCACTCACAGCTTTGGACATCTGGCAGCTAGGGGGTCAGGCTGAGAAGAAGCAGGTTCAGCAGGAACTCACACTGTGATCGATTAGTAATGTCTGCCCTGGGAGCAGGAGGGGAGGATGGCAGCTGATGGGTTTGCTGTCCTTGAGTTTATGACAAGTGGTGTAGAATGAGGATGGGAAAAAGTAATGTCTTCCACAACATTCCTCTGACAGGACTTATGTGAAGGAGTGTTCTGCTGTTCTATCCATTCCTACCTCTATTAACTCTTCTGTCCTCCCAAGCCCAGAGGATCTGTCACAAAGACACCCCACCTCCAGCCACTGCTTCATGTGGACAAGTGAGAGGCATGCCATGCTGGACCGTCACTTCCAGGCTCACCTTTGACCCTGGGAAGTCACCCCTGAATACGCAGTCAGGGCTGTGAGTAGGTACCCCACTTTTCTCTGTACCCCACCAGAGAGCTGGCTAAGCTGCTCTAGATCCAGTGCCTTGGCCTTAGGACAGGAAGTGGATAGCCAGGCCTTGCCTGGTTTTGATTACATGGCCACCTCCTGACATACCTGGGCAGTGACCCGAGGGACAGGGCTCAGGATGGCTGCCGACAAAGCCAGGTGAGGCTGCTCCTGGACTCCCCTCAGTTCCCTCCCAAGGGCCACACCAGTCTCCCAGACTCTCTCAAACACTCTCACAGGCAGGGGCAGGCCCGGATGGGTGCAGCCACTTTCCCACAGGGAAAAGTGAGGGTGATTCTTTACTCAGGGCTGGGTAAAGGCCCCGGAAAGAGGTCCGTCATGGCCTCAGGGCCTGAGATGCCTCACAGGGCCGGGTCAGTCCTTGTGGTTGTCACCCTGGCTCTGTCTACACCCCAGTGCCCCGGATTCCAGGGAGGATTCACTGAGAGGATTTGGGGAGCACTGGGCCGGGTTCGGCAGGGCTGAGCCCTTAGCTCCACTTGCCCACTTGCTGCTGGGCAGCCTCTGCCATGTTTTTTCCTCCCCTAAAGATCAGCCAGTGAGGGAGACCAGAGAGCCCAACTGAGAGCCGCCTGCGCAACCCGGGCCAGGGCTGGGGCTCTGGGAGCCCCAGGAGACCTAGGGACACCGGCAGGCCCAGCCCTCAGGCTGCTCCACGTTCCCCTCTGGAGCACTGGGGGCCTCCAGCCAGTGCAGGCCTGATGCTGGAGCTGCAGGTGACGGGGAAGGAGGACCGAGGTCTGGGAAGGAGAGGGCGCTGCCCAAATGCTTCCATTCGCTCCCCACAAACACCCACATTCACACGGACATGCATGAGTGCACACGGTATGCACACACATGAATGCGCAAGCGTGCCCTGTAGCCTACCCCAGCAGGGTGGGCTGTGCTCGCTCCTCCTGTCCCTATTGCCTTCTGGTGGGGGCCCCGACCTGGCAGAGGCCAGCGGAAGGACAACTGCCCGGTGCTTGCCTCCCCAAGAGGGTGCGTGCACAACTGGCTTTTCTATACCAATCCTGCTCTCCTGACCTTTCAATAAGGTTCGCCGTGGGAGAGTCCCTGTGTTTGCCACAGTCAGTAAGGGGACAAGAATCAACTAGTGTGAGCTGCAGCTGCCTCTGCTTTGTCAAAGAAGTCAAGGGAGAGGGAGGAACAGATGGAGGTGGGATCTTTAGGTAAGGAGGCGGGGCAGGGTGGGCGTGGCATGAGGCCTGCAGGTGGGCGGGGCCATAGGGAGGGGCTCGGGACTGGAGTGGTAGGCGGGGTGGGCGGGGCCAGGGAGACTGGGAGATATGGGGCATCCCCACTCTGGTCTCTGGGGCAAGACCCCTGCACCTTCACCCTGTCCTTCCTCTCCCAGGCCAGTGTCCTCGAAGAGAGGCCTGAACTTACCACCCCAGGCCCCAGCCCTCTGCATTTGCTTCTCTTCCTGCTGATGTTTAGAAGCTGTGGATTTAAAAGGCTCTGCATTCAAAGTCAGGCTTGGCCCAGGCCTTGAGACTCCGTCCCATGCCCCCTTACCCCTGCGAGGCTGCCCCGACATCCCGCCTTGTCTTATTCTGATTGTCATCTGTCCCCATCACTTGCTAAGGTGGTTTTCTGTTTTTCCTCTTGGCCCAAAGGGGCCTTTGCTTTATTCACTTATGAGTCTCAAAAGTCACTTAAGGCCACTGCCTAATACCAAGTTGGAGTAATTGTTGGGCAGGCCCACAGCACCGCTTCTTAGCTGGGCTCTGAGAGCCCCGGGGCTTGGAGAGGAAGGCAGTGAGTCAGCCTGCTTCTGACGCATTTTCTGATGCCATCCAAGAAGCTCAGGTTCTGTGGGCACAGAGGTAAGCACTTGGGGTGGGGGTGAGGGGCCAGGGGCTGTCTGGTGACAGGGGAAGGCCCTATACCGTCGTCAGCTTCCTGCTGCCGCCCAGGTCCAACCCCAGAGGGAAATGAAAAACCGTAGCACCCTTCACGTATGGCCTTCATTCTTAGGCCCGCGGGGACGCATCCAGCCTCCAGGAGAGGGCTCTGGCCCAGGATGAAACCACCAAAGGGGTCCTGAGAAGCCGTGGTCAGAAACCACAGAACAGACCTAGAACTGGACTCCTTAGAACCTGGTAGGTAGAACAAGACCACCCGGCTGGCGCCTAGTGTCTCATTTAATTATTGACTTTTGCTCATTGGAATCATTCATTGTTATTTCTCTTTCAAGACTGTGCAGCACCCGATTGCTGTGACTCACCCAGCAGTCATCCTAGTCGGGGCTGAGTGTACGAGGCTGGTGCATACTGCAGGTTCTTTTGTCCCTGGCAGACATTGCTAATCAATCATGCCACTCTTTCCCCTGATCCAGAGGGTGGCTTCAGACTCTGTCTGACAACTGCATCAAGGGCACACTGGTGCAGAAGGAGGGTGCCTACCCAGTGGGGTGGCCTCGCAAGGAGTTTCGGGGGCATTGTGAGATCGGGTGTATACAGGCCAACTGAACACACAGGTAAATGTATTTCAGGATGACAGGAGACAGCTTCGATTGGAAAGGAAAGATATGTTCTCCAGCTCCATCTGCAGAGAGTCTAAGGAGTAGTGGTATTGTAGTTATGGTGAAACACATGGACACATAAAGACCACTTTACAGGGTCCTGTGGAGATGTGGCCGATCCCAGGGGGTACAAGACAGGAGTGACATCAAGGACTTGCGCAGAGGACAACAGACTAATATCTAATGACGCAGAAGCCAGGACACAGCCGAACACAGGCCCAGCCCAGCCTGAGACCATTTCACCATCAAAACACATGGCCATGGCAATGGGTTAGAACTCACTGAATACGGCTGGGAGCTGTGAGTCCATAAGGCTGTGAACCATGACTACTGGTTACACTGAAGATTTGATGAGGAATAGTCTCAAAGAATCTTCTCACAAGATACTCCTTAACACGAGGGGAAAGACCAGCTTCAGAGTGCCCATCTTTGCAAAGCTCGCCTGTGTCCAGCCTTTGGAGTCAACGATGTCACCCGTGATGGATTGAATGGAAATCCCCCACCCACTGGACAGAGCTCAGCCTGCCTTTATGAGATTCCCGAGGAAGGTGCACAGCCAGAATCCGATTGTGGGGACACATCAGAAAAGCCCAGAGGGAGCGGCGGCCTACAAGATAGCTGACCTATCATCTTAAACAGTGCCCAGGTCGCAGAAGCCAAGGACAGAGGAGAGCAGCTCCAGATTGAAGGATATGGTTCACTATTGAGGACTTGTGATGTTGGCACTGTTAGGACCACTGGAGGCACTGCCCTCAGAGACTGAGGACTGGGGTGACACCGTTTCCTAATGTGAGAGCTGGGCATGAATTTGAAGGACGCTGCCCTTATTTATAAGGAAGAGATGCTAAGACCTCCGGGGGTCGATCGGGGACCCCACTGGTGACTCTCAAATGGCTCAGTGGAAGAAAGTTTCCCTGAGCCAACCTGACAGGTTTTTGGTAATTTTGTGATTGTTTTAAATTTTAAGAACTGAAAGGCATGATTAGGAATTCAGAGAGAGAGAGAGAGAGAGAGAGAGAGAGAGAGAGAAATAATGACCTAAGCATCTTTGGGTTTAGATAAATCGCCATGTCCACAAGATGCAAATGATTACAATAATATGTACATCCGGGTGTGTGGAAGGTGAATTTCCACGGTAGGACAATTCTCTGCAGCGTCCGCTTCCAGAGCCGCAAGGCTGGGCACAGCGAGGAACAGGCCCTGATCATTGATTTCCACAGGAATGGAATGAGACGTGGCACCGACTCCCTCAGCACCGGCAGAAAAGATTCTCCTGTAACCAGGATTGACTGCGTAATTTGTGGGCTTGCTGCAACATACAAACGTGGGGTGGCCTGCCCAAACACTGGCAAGGGTTCTGAGAACGGAACAGCGTGCCCGGCGACGGCACAGGCTGTGGATCCAGAATCCAGCCCTTTCTCACAGCTGCCCCTGGCTGCTGCTTACAGACCTTGTCGCCTCGCAAGGAAGGGCTTCTGCTGGAGAACGTTCCCTAGAGAGTTACTTTTGAAGCTTAACACTAGGAGCATCCTACAACAACAGTGACTGTCTAGATAACTCACGGAATATCCAGAAGATAGAGCATTACGCAGCCAGTAAGCCATGCTTCTGAGGACTGTTGAATGACAGGAAACGCTGTTGCGTCGTAAGTGGGAAGAACACAAAATGCTAAGCTACATGTATACCACGTGATCACCTTTGAGAGGAGGTGATGATGTACAACAATATGTACATCCCTCCACACGCCCTGAGGTACATATTATTGTAATCATTTGCATCTTGTGGACATGGCGATTTATCTAAACCCAAAGATGCTTAGGCCATTATTTTTTTTCTCTCTCTCTCTCTCCCTCTCTCTCTCTGAATTTCTAATCATGGCTTTCAGTTCTTCTTAAAATTTAAAACAATCACAAAATTACCAAAAGCTGTCAGGTTGGCTCAGGTTGAAAGAAAGATATTCTTTTGCATGAGTAGATTGACGAGATTGACAAGAAATATACCTACACGATGAGACAGGTGATGGGATTATGGGTGGCTTTTATTATCTTTCTAATATTTTTCTGTGTCTTATAAATGTTCCACTATGGGTATATCTAATTTTTCTAATTAGAAAAATATTTTTCAATATTTAAAAATAATGTATTCATTTATTGTAATGAGCTTGCCTGCCTTTGTAATTAAGCATTTTTAATAAAGAAAAACACAAGGAAAAAAAGGCCACTCATGTAGCCCATATTTATGGGCCACTCTTGTGTATGTGGGCATGATGCTTGGCTCATTAGGGACATAGAGGAGGGGTAAGAGGCACAGGCAATGGCGTTGACCCCGTGGGTTTGTCACCTTGTCCTGAGGCAGAGGCATGAATGAAAAGCACTACACAGCTCGATCGGAGTGTTGATCCTCACGGGGGCCTCTCCCCAGGATCTGGCAAGACCCAAGTCAAGCAAAGCCCTGGATGGGTGGGGTCCCCAATGCCTGCCCGCTGAGCTTGGGAGGCTCACCACGCGACTGTGACACTTGGGACCCTGGACCACGGGCAGGCAGCGACTGGCCCATGTCTCTTCTGTGTGCCACAGCAGAGCAGGCCACGCCAGGAAGATACTTGCTGAACATGTTACCCTTTCATAAACTATCACTTACAAGGCAGTGGCAGGTCCTCAGCAATCAATATCACATTGTAATAATTTCAAGCAAACAGAGATTTATATTCTGTGCAACTTGGACGGCAATTACTTTATTCTTCTAATATACTTGTGCACGTGGGCTTTATTTTCTCTTAAACCAATTTGCTTTATTGACCACATCAAGTCTCGTGGCCACAACAGCAACCCCTCTCCTGCCATCTCACCCCACGAGCACAGTACTCGTCTGTAATGATGACAAGGGGGCTGTTTCTTCCTCAGAGTCCAGGAGGCATTGGTAAGGTAGAAGTATCCCTTGCCGGTCTCCCTTCTCTGGACTGGGCAGGACCAGGCAAGGGCCAGAAGGCAAATTTCTAATGTGAGGAGAGTGAAGAAAGCCAGGGGAGAAGAAATCGGGGTGAAGAGTGTGAAATCGGGCCACAAAGGCCCAAGGAAGGTCACTTTGTCCTGCTCAGTATGGCCCCATGTTCCTTTTTGGTAGGTGCCAGTCTGCAGGGGACCCTGTGCCTCCAAGTTCTGCAGATCAATGTCCCCAGGGCAGGTTAGGGGCGACTCACCGGAACGTACCACTAGCCCAAGCCCAGCGACCCACTCCCTCCTCATGGCATTGAAGCAACTTCATGCAACTAATCAACTAATTCATTCACCTTCAGAGAGGCAGGTCGAAGCCTCTAGATTTAGTCGATTAATCACGCCCCGGAGTTGCACTTGGCGTTCAGATCTCAGCTATAGTTTCCCTGACCTTTTAAAAACCATATAACTATCCCACAGAAGCCTTTAACTCACTGCATTTTTCATCCTCAACTGGTCCGTGGCCTCCCACCTGCACTCTGGGGAGGACCAGCACTTCCACCCACGTGTCCAAGTCAGTGTCCTGGAGAAGGAGAAGCAGAGGCAGGAGGGGGGCCATCCTGGCTGCTATGCGCAGTGGAAGCTGCTTGTGTTTCCTGCATCGACTACGCATGGCTTTGGAGAGGTCAGGATCAGCAGGCCAGGATCCGAGCAAATGCTTGGGAGACAGAACAGCTACCCTTCCATCCCCCATGCTGCTCCTCTGGCCCTGTGAATGGCTGTACATAGGACTTTGTGGTCAGGAGCCTGGGGGTTTCATGGCAAGACTCTTGGCTGCTAATACTTTTCTAGTGAAATATGGTTCTAAAAATGAGCTAACCATGACTAAGCCCTTGTACTCTAACCCTAATGCCAGCCCCTAGTCTGGACTCCCAAGGCTGGAGTTTCTTATGCCATCCATCCATCCATCCATCCATCCATCCATCCATCCATCCATCCATCGTTCCTTCCATATATCTACCTGCTCACTAAACCACCCATCTACTTATATATCCATCCATCCATCCATCCAACCATCCATCCATCATTCCTTCCATATATCTACCCACCCACTAAACCACCCATTCACTCACGTATCCATCCATCCATCCACCCATTAAACCACTCATTTATCCATCCACTACTCACCTGTATCCATCCACTCACCATTCATCTATATATTTAATCATTTTCTCATGTAACTTATTCATTAAGTCCCAGTTATATAACTGTACTGTCCTAGGCAGTAGCCATGTAACCACGAAACAGGTACTGTCCTTGGCAGAATCTCTGAAATCTCAGACAGGAGCAGCCCCAGCCCCAAGTACCGTGCCTGGAATTATTCTGCCACTGCCCCACGTTGCACCCTGCACACTGCGCACCGATGAACTTGCTGTATACATCGTGTGATGCACAACTCTAGGAGGTTCTGTCCTCATAAACTGCAGTGCCACATTTTCCTGGAACAGCTCAATGCCAAGGGACAAAACTTCTTCACTCCCACATAGAAAAATGCTGTGTGTGTTCCCTTTGAACACATGGCCTGCTTACTTTATCTTTCATTGCCCAATTTGGAGAAAAACCTGGAGAGAGAGAAATATTTCTCCAAGAAAAACCACAGTGCAGGCCCATGCGATGCAGACTCCCCGCTTTCTGGAGCCCTGGGGAGAGGACATGGCATGGCCTGGGGGGCAGGTGGCCGCATTCTGCCTGCTGCAGCCACATGGAGGTTTAGGCTCGAGTAATGGGATCTTCTGATCTTTCAAGAAAAGTCATGAGTCTGAGTTTTTGTGGAAGATTTGTATGTGCTGGCTCAAACTTTTATAGAACAGTGTATACCAGACACACTGCAAAGCCTGAGGGCTCTATGCTGGCCACTACGCCCCAGAAGGCACAGCCTCTGTGTGCCTGGCCATCGGTGCCAGGAGGAGCGTCACAGAATGGGAATGCCACAGGGAACATAAAACAGGCAAGGGGCCAGGGTTTTATGCCTATCACTGATTGCAATTAGCAGACTGGGTACATTTTCTAGAAATTCAAAGGATAGTTGACCAGAGAATACCCTCCTTCAGCGTTCAGCATTAGCTCAGAAAGTTGGGGTTCACCTGCGCTGCCAGCCTGGTGCAGCATGGTCCCTAGAGAGCCTGTCATAATCAGCGGCAGACTCAGTTTGTTGGGGTCGAGGGTTTATGGGTGGAGGTGAGCTTTTTAAAGGAGAAAGCAAACAGAACAGAGTACAGAAGCAGTTGCCAGACCCGTAACAGCAGCATGCCCACTTGGACCCTTGGTCTTCTTACCCTGTGTTCCTTGACATTGTACTGAGACAGGCTGAACGTCCCTGGCCCCAAGTGCCAAAACCTGAAATGCTACAGAACCACACACCTTTGCCGTGCTGATATAAAACCACAAGAGGAAAATTCCACGCCATGGAACTTGGCTTCACGCACAACATCTAAAAACTATCTGTACCATCCCATCTTCAAGGTAAATCATGATGTATATGAAGACATTCATATACAAAAGCCAAAATCCTTGTCTTACGTACTGAGTTAAGAGCTACTCAGTCTGTAGTTTCACGTCAGCCCCTGGGAGTCGTTACGCCATGGAAGCTGGCAAATGTTACAAGCCCCTAGGGAGTTGGGGTTTCGAATACTGGCCAGCACACCACGGTGTGTCCATAGGCAGGGTTTAAGGCTGGAGCTTGGCTACTTCGGGGTCCATCTGCCTGCGATAACAACACATCTGTCGGTCAGGACATGTTGAACGGCAGCAGGAAAACCAAAGCAAACACAGGTGCAGGAACTTTTCTTTTCTGGCAGTACTGGTCTTTGTACTGAGTTATATTTCCAGCACTTTTTATTATTTTTTTTTATTTTGAGACGGGGTCTCACTAAGTCATTGAATGGCCCAGGCCGGGTTCCAAATTGTGGTCCCCCTGCCTCAGCCTCTCACGGTGCTGGGATTACAGGTGTGCACCAGCACATCCTGCTAAGACTATTTTCTGAAAGTGAAGAATACAGGAAAACACCCTCTTGCCAATCTGAGCTGGATGTGAAACCTGGCAGAGGCCTTTCTTCTTCCCCCTGCCCACCAGGCTGCGCTGAACCTGAAGCTTCCTTTGAAACGTGCCTGGTTGGGGCACGTGGTGAGGAAAACCACCTTAAGTAAAAGCTCGTTTCTTGCCTGGGATTGACAGGTGGGCCTATGCGGCGAGCTGAAGGGCTGGGGACTGGCAGCAGCTCCTCAGTGGGTAAAGGCGGAGAAGCTTCTATGGAACAGATGCTCCAGGTCCCAAGCGCCAGTGCCCTTGAGCAGGGGAGGCTCCTCCTGGGGAACGTGGGTCACCTGGCCAGTGTACCTGTTGAGGTTTATGTCTAGTTGTCCCCCCAGAGTCTCATGCAATCA
>PVKN010002833.1:0-28176 GCA_004027915.1 Capromys pilorides
TTAGAAAAGCATAGTGAATGGATGAAGTCTATGATAAAAATTCTCCAAATAGCTGCCTCAATATGAAATTTAACTTCTTTTTAAAATATTACAAACCAGGCAGGGCTGGGAAGCAGCTCAGCAGCATAAGTGGTAAGCGTAAGGTCCTGAGTTTAATCCCTGGTACAAAAAAAAGAAAGAAAAGACACTAAAAACATATTTACCTGTAGGATAACTCAGAAAAGCATAACAAGGGCCGCTGAGATAGCTCAGTGGTCTAAAGTGCCTGCTTAGGCAAGCTTAGGCAACTGCAGGGACCGTGGTTCGATCCCTGGCATCACATGCTACACCAGCCCCACCCCCAGGGCAGGCTGAGCCAGCCATAACATAAAAACAGTTTAAAAAAAAAAAAAAACATAACAACTGGATGAAGTCTATGATAAAAATCCTCCAAATAGCTGCCTTGGGCCGGGCATGGTGGCACACGCCTGTAATCCCAGCACTTACAGGCTGAGGCATGAGGATTGGTGCAGGTTTGAGCTCAGCCTGGGCTAGAAAAGTGAGCACAAGGCCACCTAAACAGCATAGAAAGAAATTTAATTTGTTTTTAAAATATTACAAACCAGGCAGGGCTGAGAAATAGCTCAGCATAAGTGGTAGCATAAGGTCCTGAGTTCAATACTCAGTACAAAAAAAAAAAGCGTACTTGTAATTCCAGCACTCAGGAGGCTGAGGCAGGAAGATGAGTGTGAGTTGAAGGCCAGCCTAAACTATGAAGACCTGTCTAGAAAAATGAGAATATACAAATACTAATATTGTCCAGAAAACTTTAATGGATTTAGTTATAATGTTATAAAGATGAATAACTGAAACTTGTTCACTGAAATATTTTTACTTAAGTTAATACTTTATATTCCTGTATTTATATTAAAAATCCACACAGATGGCTGGGTGTAATAGTACATGTTTTTAATCCCAGCATTTGGGAGACAGAGGCAGGAGGATCTCCGTGAATCCAAGGCCAGTCTTGGCTACATAGTGAGTTCAAGACCAGCCTGAACTACACAGTGAGACCCTGTCACAAGAAATAAAATAACAACAATTTAAAAAGGAACAAATAATTGACATGTCTCAAAATGGAAAAACTACCAGTACCTGACTTCTCCCATTTTTCTACTCTAATCATATACTTGGGTACATTTTGATACTATGGGAAAAAGCTCATGTTCGGAACTATCAATGTCAGAAGAATAGGGGAGGAAAATGAAATGCTTCCCATCCAAGTGGTTTGTGTTTTTCTTATTTTGGTGGTACTGGGAATTAAATATAGTAGCTTCTTAAGTACATTTGCCATCTAAGTAGGATGTTGGTTGGATGTGTTTCGGCATAATTGTTACATGTTTGGCGTGGGTAACACATGTGTGTCTGCAAAACGGCCAACCAAGCTGAGCACAGTGGCACATGCACCTAGAATCCTCAGGCAAGAGGACTGGGAGTTCAAAGACAACCCCCGGCAATGTAGCAAGACCCAATCCAAAAAGTGCCAGTCAAGACCAGGGAGACAGGACAATTTGTGCAGGCCGCCCTCCTATTCCTGTCTCAGACAGGAGCTTTCTTTCCCCCAATAAATCTATTCTACTCATAAAAAAAAAAAAGAAGAAGAAGACCAGGGAGACAGCTCAGCAGCATAAGCACCTTCCTGGTATGTGCCAGTCCTGAGTTTGATCCTTGGTACCACAAAAAAAAAAAAAGAATAAACAAAAAGTGCTGATTTGTATGCTCCTCTCCCACAGACGGTATGGGAAATTACTCAGGACTCTAAAGCAGATCTGTGCTTCCAAGTGTGCTTTGGTGTTTGGCAGGAGACAAATGAGTCTTATTTGTGTGCTTTCTCTCCTCTCCATTTGCAATATATTTACCTGCTCATTTTAATATTTATTCCAATTGAGTCAGTTTTGATTGCTTATTTTCCTCATCATGGACTATGTTGACTGCCACTTTATAGGCTTGCTAATCTCTGGATGTCAGACACTGTGGATTTTATCTTTTTAGGTGTTGCTAACTTAACCTTGTTAGGTGTTGAGGTATATTTATAATCCAGTAAATCCTTTTGAGGTTTTTGGGAGGGACAATTAAATAACCTGGAAATAGCTTGATTCTATCAGATCTTTTTTTTTTTTTTTTTTTTTTTTTTAAGGGAAGGGTATACAGGGTCTACAGGCTCTCCAGGGTCTCACTACTAGATCAGACTGTAGTGATCTTCCTTTTTATAGCCTCCCAAGAACTGGGATTACAGGCGAGTCTAGCCACCGCGCCCAGTCTCAATTGCCATCTTAGCTGTGCCCTGGGGGTGGGGCTGCACAGCAGGCTTGGGGATCAAACCCCACTCCTGTGCCTGCTTGCAGGCACTTTAATCTGCTGAGCTATTTTGCCGGCCCCTATCAGATCTTAAGCAGAGACGTTTTTCCCCCAAATCAGTTGTGTTCAGTGGTGTGTGACAAAACCTTCCTGGCTTTTCCCTGCTACCCCCTGATACCTTTCCCAGGGCCACAGCCATAGCGTGGCCCCCAGGGGCGGTTGTGGCACACACATGCACTGGTGAACATTCTGCTGAGTACAGGCCAGGGACCCTGGCTGCACTCCAGGGGCTTGTCTCTGGGTCATGCTCTCCTTTCCGGCAGTTGCCCCCATGATCTTGGCTCTGGTCTCCTAGGCTCTTGCTCTCTGCTTAGCTCATGGTGTTCCCCAGCTCTGCTCAGCTTCCCCTCTACACTATAGCCTGAAAACCCTCAAGGAAGTGCATTGCAACAGTCACAGGGCTCCTTTCCATTGGTCCAGAATCTCTTGTCTTGTGCTGTTAAACATACTTGAAAACCACAGCTTCATCTATTTGGATTATCGGCTTTGTTTTAGTGATCTCAGATTGGCAGGTAAGCCTGATCCTTGTTCTCCATACTAGCTAGAAGGAGAACCCTGGACAGCTGCTTTTTTTTTTACCTGAGACACAGGATCTCCAGGACACTGTATGAGCCAAAGGAAAGCCCCTCACCCAGTATGTGCTCAGCCAGCTATTCTCTTCTCACACACAGAAGAGCTTGACTCCTAAGAATCTTAAGGCTGGTGGTGAATTGGATCAACTTAAGGAAAATTTTAAGTCCAGACATTTTATAATCAAACCTATGCTGGTCAGCACGCTATTATCCTGAGAGATGTCACAGGTAAAAGTGCCACCTGGAAGGTCCCATAGGAGGTCTGAATTATGACTCGGAATTCCTAGAGATGATCCAAGCTGATCCCCTGACATTAAGAGCAAATATCCACTTCCTCCCCAACCCCAACCTTGGTTAAAGCAAGTTGTATTCTGTTCCCTTTTGCCAATTTAATTCAAGAGTAGGCATGTGAGCCAGGCCTAGCCAAGAAATGGAGTGGCTTCTGGGGAAGTCTCTTTCCTTTTAAGAGGAGTCATAGTAATTGCCATATCTCAGTGTGAGTCTTGGAGCCACTGCCACCATCTGGGCACCAAGCTGGGGAAGAAACCAATATGAAGGTTGGTAGATGAGGGAAGAATCCTAAGTCCTTGAAGATACCATTGAGCTGATGAACAAAACAGCCTTAAAGCCCATCTCACCTCTGGATATTAATGTATGGGGAAAAAAATCCATTGTTTAAGTCAATTAAAGTCAGTTTCTGTTAGATGCAACCAAAAGCACTGTCACTGAGCCTGGAATACAAAGTGTGTGCAGATGGGAGAGACGCTGAAGTGACCTTTTCTTCCTGCTAGGAGTTCCAGCTTTGTCCTCTAGACAGAGACACAGGCTCAGGGCTATAAGAAGACACGATCAGGCAGTATGGCCACAGGCCTGCCTTCCTGCCAGCACCCCATGTACCACAGCCCCCAAAAGAGAACCTGAGTCTGCTCCGAAGCCTGCGGGAACCTCAGAGTCCACCTCCTCAAGTCAAGATTTAGTTGTGCTCAGCAAAGGCAAGCCAGCGCCAGGCACTTCCTTGAAATTTTTGCTGAAATAGTATCCTGGAGGAAAGTGTCAAAGTCCCCTGAGTTATAATCAAGGCAATTACAGTTTACAAGTAATTGCCAGTTTCAGGACAGATTTTTCAGAGATTGAAAATAATGTCCAAAGTTCTTTTCTAGTCCATCAGGACAGGACAGATGCCTGAGATAAGGTGAGCAAAGTCCCTAGTATCACAGGCTTCTGTTTACATCCAGGGATAAGAGAGTAGGTCTAGGAGCATTTACTTCCCCATCTTCAAGACTTCCTTGAATGGCAGAACTCCTACACCTAGAGAGAGCTGAGGTCCAGAAAGGCCTTTAGCAGGCCTCTGTGCCCTTGTGCACACTGCCAGGATGGTTTGTCTTCTCCTTGTCCACCTGGAAGACCCTCCTGGGCCTCAAAGATGTGGTGCATTCATTAATTTCAGTTATTGAGTTCCCCCAACTATGCCTAGCCTGATTCTAGATAAGGGGATTGAACAGTGAGTGAAACAGCAGTAAAGAGAAAAAGACAAATAAATGAATATGAGGCATAATAGCAAGTGATTTAAGTGCTTAAACAAAACTCAAATCTGAAGGGGGATTGCAGGTTAGCTCAGTTGTTTAAAGCACCTGCTTGGGCAAACTCAGGCACAGGGGATCATGGTTCGATCCCCAGCTCCACATACCCAAATCTGAAAATGGGGAAAGTTACTTTTGCAAATCTTGTGAGGTACGTTTGAGCAGAGAAGCCTTAAGAAGAAAGGAGGCAATTATGCAGATGTCTGCAGAAGATTCTAGGAAGGGGGTGCAGGAAGCAAGAGGCCTGTGAGGCTAGAGAGTGTCCAAGAGAGGTGAGCAGAGGTTGGACTGTAAGAGCTTTACACAATATGCAGAGCCTGTTAGCTTTTCTTGTGTGACACTGGAGCAAGACATGGCCTGAGTCATGGCCACTATGCATTCGATCAGCTGGTACATAGTAGGTGCACATTATGAACAATGGTCATTATCACTGTTTTTCAGCCATAAGCTGAGCCTACTCAAGCTCAAAGATGGTAGGAACCAGACTAGGATCAACTCATGCCCCAATGTCCAGCAGAGAGGAGTTGCTAAGACATGGATAAGTGAACAAGACTCATACTCCAGCAGGGTGGAAGGATATGCAGTTGCTATTGAGTTAGGGAAAGATGTCCCTGACCAGACAGCAGGAGTAGCAGATGGGCACTTGTTCTGCTAGCAGCCACCATCTTTAGCAAAAGACATAGAGGATACAGATTCAGGCTAGAAGAGCCAAGGTGCACCTGCCAATCACCAGCACAAATCAGGAAACCACATGGGACATAAATTTCTGGATCACCAGAATGCCTAGAAGTATAGTCTGAGTCCCCTGGGAGTGTCAGGGACAGTTGTCTGCACAGAAGAGAAACCCAGAGATTGTAGCCCAGGCAGCCTCCAGTACCAAAATTCTGATGTTAAGCTGCATGTGGGAGGTAGCAGAAATTATTTTGGGCTGGGACAGCCATGAGAGGGTTTCCTAGAAGAGCAGAAACCTGGAATAGAAAACATTCGAAGTGAAGACATGAAGCTGGGTGCACTGGCACATGCCGTAATCCCAGCTCTCAGGAAGCTGAGGCAGGAGGATTACCATATGTTTGTGGCCAGCCTGGGCTACCTAGTGAGTTCAAAGACTAGCATGGACCACATAGAAAGATCTTGTCTTAAAAATATTTTTTAGGTAAAGATTTGAGGGCCAACAAGATAGCTCAGTGGCATAAGCACCTGCCTAACAAGCACAAGGTCCTGAGTTCAATCCCCAGTACCAAAAAAAAAAAAAAAAAATTGAATTTGAGTTGCAGACTCTCTTCCCTCTAGAGGCACTCTAAGACAGTCTGACCTTTGTTTTGTTTTCTTCGTTTTTTTTTTTAATTTTTATTCATTTTAATGAGAAAAAAAGATAGAATAGTGATGAAACAGTTTCAACAGGTTAGTAGGATTTTTTAGGATGTTTATAATAATATATTACATATTATTGTCTTTATAGTAGTAATTCAGAGGACAAGATGCAGACATGATATCTTGCCTAAACAATATCAGTACAAACTTTCATTCTCAGTGGACTAAGAGAAACTAGCTGTATATCTATCATAACTCTCTTGTGTATACACACACACACACACACACACACACACCCCTTTGAACTACATCTGATACCTCTTCCTGCCATCCACACAATAGAGGCTCGGCCTGGTACCCTGAGTTCCTGATTTGAGAAGGTAGCATCAACCTACCCACCCAGGTTTACCTGTCCCTGGTACAGGGTACATGTCAAGCTGAGCCCTGGACACATGGTACATCTCACCATCCAGCACCTTTGTGTGTACTGTTCCCTCTGCCAGGAATTTCCTTCTCCAACACCTCTTTCTAAACTTTTTCCCAATGGGCAACTCTGATGTCCCAAGTTCAGAGAAGTGTCAACCTGCTTGTCTCTCACATCATGCACACTTAAGATGAACTGACTGCCATAGTGGACTTCAGGTTCTCACTCCTTGGGGTGACTATTACATGTCAATGTGGCCTCTTGTCCTGTTGTGATCATTAGAAGCAACCTATTTCACTTCTAGATGTGTTCTAGCTGGATGATAAACTATCCAGTAACCCTCCTCATCCTCCCTTCCCCCAAAACTCTTTGGGCAGAAACTGGAAGTTAATCACTCCATGTCCAGTCACTGACATTTGGATAGTCATTCACTTACACAGGTGATTCTGAAGCATCAGACACCAAACCACCCAGGGCAAAGCAAGAGATGCCCCTGTTCTCCTGTTCGTTTTTGAGTGAAAAGTGACAAAACAGGAGCTGCAGAGGTTGCTCAGCAGTCTAAATGCCTGCCTGGCAAGCACAAGGACCTGAGTTTGATCCTTAGTACAGCATGCTTTGCTAGCCACCAAAATGGAGCATGGTGACACATACCTGTAATCCTAGCACTGGGGAGGCTGAGACAGGACTATCACTACAAGTCTGAGATGTGTAGTAAAACCCTGTACCAAATAAATACATAAATATATGTATGTATGTATGTTTTTTAAAAAAAAAATTTTTAAGTGACAAAGCAAAAATCATTAACGGCCAGACAGGGAAGTCTCTGAAGAAATGGTGTTTGAGGCCAGAATGAACTGAGGGAGCCAAAGAAATACCCACAAGAGAAAATTCCAGAGGGGACAGAATGCACAAACCACGAGGCTTTGTCCTGTGGATGTCAGGGAAGGGTAGGCTTTATGTGCTCAAGAAGCAGCAAAGAGGCCAGCACAGAGAGAGCAAAGAAAGCCAACTGGCAATGCAGGGCTGCAGGTGAGAACTAGAGAGCTTTTGTTAGCTGTGGGAAGGAATTTAGATGTGCATTTATTTGCTCATTTGTTTATCTGCCAATCTAGGGCTTTGAAGGGAAGTAATATGATCTAAGTTATTTTTCCTTTCTGGACCAAAAGATTTTTATTTTTCTATCACACATATACAAGATAAAAGTGCTACAAATCCTCTTCTGATTGGACAAAGCCACCCTGTGACCATTTCTCTGTTTAGAAGCAACAGGGTCCTTACAGGGATGCCGGTTACAACACAGCCACCAACCAGGACATAGAATCATACAGACCATCAGTTACAGATTTGTTTCTGGAAGATATTCTCAGGAAACATGGTCACAACTTCTAGTGCTAAGTTCTGCAAACTTACCTTATCCAAACTACTAATAAAGGTTATAGTATCAGACTACAACTTGGTAACACTCATGGTCATGGTTGTGTAAGTTTCCATGTGGCACAGAGTAATTACACTGGCAGCCTTATAATGTTCTCAGCAACAACCAGGTCTGCATCTGTACAGCTTAACTTCCCAGTGGACTCAGAAAGGGGATGTACAGGGCTTACTTGAACATAGCAATAAAAAGCACATAGCATTGACTTTCCATCCACCCAAGATCATACCTGAACAAACGAAAACCTTAAAGTTGCAATGTTCTGTTAGCCTAACTTATAAAACATATTAGTTTCTTTTCTCCTCGTCTTCTTCCTCTTCCTCCTCCTCTTTCTCCTCCTCATCCCATTCTTCATTTTTGTCTTTTGAGACAGGGTCTGGGGTCTCACTATGCAATTCAGGCTGACCTTGAGCTTACTTTGTAACCAAAGCTGATCTTGAACTTGCAATGATCCTCCTGTCTCAGCCTCCTGAGTTCTGGGATTACAAGCATGTGCCGCCACATCTGGCCATTAGTTTCAAAAGATCCTGCCTTCCTCATTGGCACTGGCTTTTTTTTTTTTTTTTTTTTTTTTTTTTTTATCTTTTTGGGACAGGGTCTCACTATGCAGTTTAGGCTGGCCTTGAGCTCACTTTTGTAGTCCAGGCTGGTCTTGAACTCACATCGATCCTCCTGCCTCAGCCTCCCAAGTGCTGGGATTACAGGCATGCACCACCATGCCCGGCTAGCACTGGCTCTTGCACAACCCTCCCCACTCTTTTGTGTCCCAGGGCATAGGGAGCAGAAGACCAGGCTCTACACAGAAAGAGCCCTGGGCCTGAGTTTAGTCCCCAGTTCTGGAAAAAAAAAATCATGCACACAGATAACATTGCCGGGCATGGTGGAGCATGCCTGCAATTCCAGCACTTGCGAGGCTTAGGCAGGAGAATCAGTGCGAGTTTGAGATCAGCCTGAGCTACAAAAGCGAGCTCAAGGCCAGCCTGAACTGCATAGCAAGACCCTGTCTCAGAAGAAGAAAGAAAGAAAGAAAGAAAGAAAGAAAGAAAGAAAGAAAGAAAGAAAGAAAGAAAGAAAGAGGAAGGAAGGAAGGAAGGAAGGAAGGAAGGAAGGAAGGAAGGAAGAAAGAAAGAAAGAAAGAAAGAAAGAAAGAAAGAAAGAAAGAAAGAAAGAAAGAAAGATCAATTGATCCCTGGGGAGGGTTACCACTATCCCTCTGACAGCCCTATTGGGCCCAAAGAAGACCAGGGAGGGAATTGGAGAGGAGGCAGTTCAGTTCTTTTTCCTATAGTAATGCACAATCCACAGGGCCAGGGAGTGTAGCGCTGGAGAGAGGAGAAGAAAAGAGCTGTGGCTAAAATTCCTCTAAAAGAAGAGAGCAGAAAATGAAATGGTTAACTATCCTGCTCTTGAAATTTTCCTGGTCTCTTTTCAATTCCCTGCATAATCCCCCACTCTGAAGATTCTAGGGCTTGCTAATGGGGGTAGGGAGAAGGAACAGAGGGAGCAAAGAGTCTAGAGGACAAGTTCTACCTTTCTAGAGATAGAAAGTGTATCTCCTTGGATATCTGCAAAATTCTTATTTCTGAAGATTCTTTGTTTCTATTTCTTTTTTTTTTTTGTAATTGTTTTTTCAGTTGAGGTTCATTTTTTGGTTTTGGTGCCAAGGACCAAACCCAGGACCTCCAGTTTGTAGATAAATGTTCTACTGCTGAGCTAAATGCCCCAGCCCTGTTCCTTTGTTTCTAAACTGTCACTTTAATGAAAAGTGGTAAAACAACTGGGCCAGTAGAGATAACCCCCAGTGGCCAGAAGCTTCCCTCCCAATCATCTACAACCTGGACCCTAAAAAAGGTGAGCACAGGGGAAGATGGCAAAGAGACTGGATTCTGTGTGGGTCCAGCAACAGGGCTCAAGAAAATGAGCTGCTGGAAGGGATCCCATCTTTGACCTGCCTCAAGACACGCCAAGATACACAGCTGGGGGGGGTGGGGGGTGGGGGGAGGTCACTATATTGGCAGTGGCCCTAAGTCCACAGGCACTTCTTGACATCCATGTAGACCTGGGACAGGTAACATGGCAGATGGTGGCCTAGGCACAACTCATGAGAAAGGTGGCACCCAGGCATTGGTGAGGCATAGTACAAGTCAACAGCAGTTCAAAATGGGGACCAGTGTGGGGCAGGAAGAGCAGTATAATCACAGAAAATGCTCTGCACACTGCTTCATACCCAATACCTCACCCATGCTCAATCACCTGGCTGTCCATTCTGCCAGACACCCAACAATGCATCTGGTGGCAGCCAGGCCTGTAATCCTGAGGCCATACAATGGCCACAACTGGTCAAAAGCCAGCATCAAATGCACCCACTTCACTGTGAGTGAAGGATCCCACTTGCCACAGCCAGTGCGTAGGACTATGACTAGCACAGTGAGTACCAGGGTGAAGCTCATTGTACTGTGGCTTTAAAGCACTAGCCTCGAAAAGGCATTAGTCCTTGTGATGCCTCATGGGTACTCATGGCAACACAAAGATGGGTGGGAAAGCTAGGTCACAGATAGGTCCAGGCCATGAAGATAATGACAAAGAAGTCCACAAAGTTGGTTGCCTGTTGTAAATACAATGGTGTGTGACAGACATGTGATGCTGACATGGAAGCATGAAAGTCACATGGAAACAGCAGAGATTGGTCACAAAGGCCACAATCTTGCAGCTGAGTCTGCTCAACATCCTGAGGAGCCAAAGTACATAAAAGAGAAGGCAAACAGCTACGTGCCCGCTGCTAGCCTAAGCCCATAGGAGGCAGAAAGGAGTTTTATGTACGTATCATACTACAGGACAAGACCTTAGCCAGACTGGAACCTATGTGGCCTAGTAGAGGTCCCTGTGGGAGCCCTTCCTCCAGCACCTGGTTCTGGAGGGCCTTATACCTCATCAAGTAGTACTGCATGAGGCTGGACCAGCAGTCATGCCTAATCATCTGGGCAACCCTGTCAGTCTCTGAGAAACCACTGTGAAAACTAGCAGAAGCAGCTTTGGTTTGGGTTCTGCCGCACCAGAGCAGGGGGTTCCTGGCCCTGGTGCCACCTAATGGAGGTGCAATAGACACCAACCGGCCTGGGAATCCACACTCATACTCCTTCACTAGCATGTTGTTTCAGAAACAGGGGTTGCTCTCAAAGTGGAACCCGAGGGGCTCTGTGGCACAAGTGCCTGCCTGGCAAGTGCAAGGTTGTAAGTTTGAACCCCGGTCCCGCAAAAAAAAAAAAAAAAAAAAAAAAAAAAAAAAAGTGGAACTTGAGCTTGTAACCTATCCTAGCATGCCTGAGCTCCCTCACCTCAAGGTCATCTGGTAGCAGGGCTTGTCTTCATCTCAGGGCCCGATCATGATTGCTAGCAGCGGGTGGTTCCAGAAGGCAGCGACCCAAAAGCCTGGAATATTTTGGATGATGCAGCCAGCACCTCCTCCCAAACATGCGCTGAGGCCTTTGGTACACCCTGCCAACACAGCCACTCACGGCTTCCAGCTGCCTCTGGATGGCCTCCAGTGTGTCCGCAATTAGGCCCTTCAAAATGCAGAGGCAACGGGTCCTCCTGTGCCTCCTTATTCCCCTCCAACTTCTCCCCGCTCCAGCTGCTTCTCCAGCCCCAGTGACTTCACTGCCTGTGTGGCCTCCTCCATGAAGATGGTGCACTCTTCAGTTGT
Source organism: Capromys pilorides (assembly GCA_004027915.1). Lineage (NCBI taxonomy): Eukaryota > Metazoa > Chordata > Mammalia > Rodentia > Capromyidae > Capromys > Capromys pilorides. The sequence continues at coordinate 11,420 of PVKN010002833.1, forward strand.
CACTTCCTTGGCCTCCCAACTACCATGTGCTTCAGGTTTCTGAGTCCTCGTCCTACCTATTGATTTCCACACTTGGGGCAGTGGCTACGGAGACCACTTCCTGATGTCTTGGGGACTGGTAGGACACATCCCCACGGGACCGAGCACATGTGCTCTGGTCCTGCACCAGCCCCAGTAGCTGGGCTCAGCCGTTTCCAGGCCCCCATCCCTCCTGTGCTCAGTCACCCCAGCTGCTGACTGCAGGGTTCCCAGTGCACGGCTAGACAGACTCCAGGAGTAGGACCATCTCTTCCTTTGGGGCAAGTGCCCCTCACACCCCCTCATCAATGTGATTTTCTAGGGGCACAGCAAGAATCTAAAAAAGTCCTGGCTGAATCGTAGGTGCTAGAGGTGGCAGAAAGGGAGGAAGTGACAAGGGGAAGGTAGTTGGGGGGGGGGGGGTAAGGCAACATGGAGCAGGCCTGATTCCTAGTCATGGTTATGACCCTCCCATCACAGCCATAACCCCAGGAAATGTACCTTACCAGGCTCCCAGCTGTGGGACACAGCAGCCTTGCATAGTACTCAGGCACAGATGGGGGCCCAAGAGGTATCCCTTATAAGGAATGGTCAAACTGGGAGACTCATGTAACATTAACTGCTGGGCATATGAAATTGCATGAAATATTTGTGGCAAAAGGGGGAGACAAGATCAGAGCAAAAGGACCTAATGCAAGGAAAAGTCTTATACCACTGCAAACCAAGGAACAAGTGGGCATCTGCTTGGCTTTCAATGGCTGAAGCTGGAGACTTGCTTTTTGCCTTGTCCTTGGCCCAGAGGCAACCCTTTGCTCAGTACTAGCCATTGTTCAGTCTGTGCTTGGGTATCTGCTCAGCTGTGGTCGCAATCCCAGATGTATGGTTTAAGGAAGTCAGTATACCTTATACTCTCATCCCTGTCTGGAAGCCTCCATCATTTTCTTCCAAAGCCTTCAGCCTCTTATGTTCAATGGATACAATAGCTTCTCAGCTGGAACCCTAAGACTTATCCTGGGGTATACACCATCTAGAGAACAAGCAGGATTTCCTTCTAAGTTGCAACTAGGGTTCTGACTGACAAGAATGGATAGTGAGCATTTGTCAAGCAAGCAGAAAGCTAGAAATAAAGGTCCAGTCTGCTGTCCTTATATACCAAACACTGGCACATCAATACTTGTTAATGTCCTCACACATTTTAGGGCTGGACTCCAAGTGACTTATACTCCTTGGCTATGGACACCGAAGCCAGCCCAGAGAAAGGTTACCCATAATGGAAGCATCTCAACACAAGAGGTGGGGCCCAGGATGGGGACAACTACCTTGCTAGGACACTGCCAAGTATAAAGCTGGCAAAGCCATGGCCTCTCAAGTCTAAACGTAGTGCGTGGGCAATAGTGAGGGTAAGGCCAGGTCCTGGCTTTGTCACCAGCTATACATCCTTGGGCAGTGGGTGACTATAGTAGACATTTATCTTTTCTTGAAGAACCAGCATTCATGTCTCATCCTAACAGTATCCCACATTTCAACTGAGAAACCATTTCTGTGTCACAGTCTTCTCACCATGAAAGTTAATGAAACAGGGCCTCTGTGAAAAAAGCACAGCACTCTCCCAAAATCCTGAAAAAGGTCAGCACTGGACCAAAAGACAAGTTTGGGATTATAGCAGTGTTCCACTCTTCCGCAAGGGGAAAACCTAGGTAGGGCATAAAGATGAAGTCACAACTGCATAATACAGGACAGAGAGAAACAGAAATGCCGAAGCCAACTATGTTTGAGCCTCTGGATCTAACCAACCTGAAGACTGCATGACAGCTGGCATTTTCAGTTACATGAAATTTCCCTCCTTAAAGTCAGTTTCACTTTGTTTTTATCACCCTTGCATTAGAGAATAACTGACAGAATGACACATAACACTTACCTCAAAGACATCCAATTATGATCAGTCTTTTGTCACAAAGTACAAAGCTTATGTTTTAATGTGAGCAGTTGTTCCTATTTGCCCCATGCTTACCATCATGACCCTTGGAGCCTAAGGTATCTACTGATTTCAATTCTTCCCAATTCCAGGCTCATTCCAACCCTTTCCCAATCAGAGAGGTTGACAACTGCCAAACACATCATTCAGAAGTTTTTAATAAACAACTTCATTATAAAAACTTTTTTTGAAAATGTAATTCTGTAAAACATTGAAAAAAATCTACCTTAACAAAGATAACGCCCTGTGCATTTTCTAATGGCACTTATATTTTACAATTAAAAACCTTGTTTTTATATAAAGCCAAAAATACTCCAAGAGGTTATTCACTGTTTACAAAGTGCTAGAAGATTTTTGTCTTGTATTTTTCTCTCTTTAAATAATCTGGCGTTATAAACGTGGCCTCAAAGCCTCAGCCACTTGGAGGGAGGAAGGAGCGTAAAAATTGGTGTTCAGGCATTCATTCTAGTGCTGACTATACAGAGGTGGAGCAGGGAGGGGGAGTCAGCTGAAACCAGAAGCAAGGGGACTGGGATGCTTCCACACCCCTCCGCAGAGGCACTAGGTTATCACAGTGAACACCCCTTTCCCTTGCCACAGGCCCTACTCTCCAGTGGTGAAGGTCATGGCCAATTCCTTCCACAGCAGGTTCAGAGCTCCAGGAGAGGCCAGGGTAGGGATCCCAGAGGAATCTGGATTTTTCTGGCCAACACCTGCCTAAGGCAAAGTTTCTTATTACATAAATATCCTTGTTAAAAAGCAAAATATTGATCCTGTACAATATTACCTGTTTTTTGTTTTTTTTTAAAAATCATTCTTAAAAATAGCTCCTAGATAAGAGGGAAGATTGAGGGAGGGTGGAGATAATAGCTACCAAAGAAGGAGGGGAGAATTTAAGGGCTACTAGGAAAGCTTTAGGGGAGTGGGGAAATTTAAACTTAGGACAATATCTATGAGCAAAAAAGTAATCACACGCCTGCTTCCCAGATTTCCATCAACGAATGCCATTTGTAAAAAAACTGGGGAGAAAAACTCATTGGTGAACCTTCCCCTGCCTCCACCTCTTTGAGATAGGCAGAGATCTTTTGACCTGACACCCAGGCACATACAATCCCTGGGTCAGGCCTGTACTCAGCCCTGAGCAGCTACTGTGCAGGGTGGGAGATGCCTACCCCTGCACAGGTCAGCTCACCGCTGACAAGAGGCTGGATCAGAGGTGCAGAAAGACATTAGTCCTTTTTTCTGGTCCTTCGTCTGCTCCACATGCTGTGGCCCCTGTCCTGGCAGGTGCCCCTCAGGTTCTCATGGCTTTAGTAGGGATACTGAAGCATGTCTGGGTACTGAGTGTAACATAAAGCTACTCTTATCCTTTGAACAACCTGGCCTTTCCAAAAAGGGGAGGAAGTTTTGGGGGGCTAGAGTGGAGAGAAGCTTAAAAAACAGCAGGGTGGTTATGGTCCACAAAAGGTGAAGGTAGATAATGTTCCTCTGCATCAGCAAAGTTCAGAACACGAAAATTCCTTGTGATGGTGTATGTGCTGAGAAGAGGAAAGACAAGGCAGAAAGAAAGAGGTATGGGAATGAAGGATGGCAAAAGAAAAGGACAAGGGCCAGTTAGAAGATTTGAAATAGCTGTTTTGCCTATCCTATGAGTTGTAAAGCATCCCTACAGAGGGAAGAGTTCAAGGAAGGGACAGGAAAAGGGTAGGCAGAGAGGACTCTTCTAACCACCCAGGATTTTATATTTTGTGGCCAAGAGTCCACCTGCCTCTAGAAACTGAAGGTAAGGAAGACAGTGGGCAAGGGGAGAGGGTTGCTGGGTCTAGCAAAGACCAGATGCAAAGAGTATGGCAACAGCAAGTCCTGTTTGGATTCACATACTATTTCTGTAATACAAGTCCCAATAACATGCATTGCATGCAGGTGGTGGCTGTGAACCAGGATAGATGCTTTTCTGGGACTCACTGAAACTAATTTTTAGACACAAATATCTAGACTGATGTTAACATTGCCTGACATTTTTATATCTGGCTTTGCTTCTGAAAAAGTATACCAAGCTGCCTTGCCTAAATCAAAACATGGTTAATTATTCACTCTGCACTGCCTCTAATCAAGGGCCAAGGAAGCTAAATTTTAAGGCTTTCAACTCAAATAAAGGTACTGGCCTGGACTCAAGCAGAATTCTACTTTTTGACCTGCTCAGCTCCTGACAATACACAAAGACTCTAAACAGAAGGGGGTGGGAGACTTAGTAGGAGGGTGAGGCAGTTCCTAGGTAGTTTGTCCTGAAACCCTAGTGGAGAGGCCAGCATCAGGCACTACTGGCAGAAGTGCCCAGAAACTGCTGGCTACATCTGTATGAGTTAACAGTAAAGAGGTAGAAATGTGTTTCTGAATCAGAGAGGAGGTATCTCAAGAGGGTCCCACAATAGTGGTCCCTGAGCTGCCTCCTTCCATGCATGGGAAGAGCCCATGTAAAAGAGCCCATGGAACTGAGATGAAGCAAGCTTTGGGGTCTGGATGGGTTCTGGGTGAGGGCCACACTGTCTGTGCCAGGGAGCCCTGCAAGTGAACAGAACAAACCTCCTCTTACAAAAAAAAAAAAAACCTTGTTAGATAGTAAGGGCAAAACTGAGGGAAACCATGAGAAGGTGAAAGTTCCTTGAGGGACAGCACAGAAGCCTATACACAGTGGCCCTGCATCCATGGGGACTGTAAAGTGGAGATGAAGGGACACTGTGGGTTAGAAAATTTTTGGTATGGGAGACAATGATTAGATTGATTAGGACTCAACTATCTGCCCAGTCCTAGCTTTCAGAAAACTAACAATTCCACAACTTCATGAAAAGGGGGCAGGCAGGAGGGGATAGAGAGGAGCTCATTCCCTCTCCTTTGCTATTCCCACCCGCCTAGAAATCCAAAGTCCCTCCTTCTAAGACAAATAGCAACAGCTCATAATGTTGAGTGGGAATTACGGAATGGGGAGATGACAGATATGGGCATGCCTTTCATTTCTTCCCTTCTCCAGTTCAGAAGGGTGATGAGGGGGTCATGATGGACTTGGAGAAAAACAGACCTGTGAGAAAGCTGCTCCAATCTTCTTGCCTGTGGCCACTGCCAAGAAAGGCAGGAACAGATGCAGTCATGGAAGATGGCAGAAACTGAAGCAGTCCAAAAGTCAGTTTATTTCCCCACAGGGGAAAAATGTGACCTCAAGTGAAGAGAAGTCAGCAAGACCCGACTCCGCCTTGTAAACAGGGCTCCAGTTAACACCAGGTACCAAGTGGTTCCAGCTGGTGCCAACTGAAACGGACTGGTGGGAATGGATTCACGGTGTGTAAACAGTGTTCACTGCAATCACTCTAAGGCTAACAGCGTGGCAAGGGAGGTGAAATGGTGTGTCTGAGACGAATGGACAAATGTGTAAACGGTACCATTGCTGGACAACACTGACTGGAAACAGAGCTGTTGGTATCATGGGGATGGGAGTGGTCGGGAAGAATAGAAGCCTTTTCTCCTGCCTGCTGCTTGGAAGCAGGTAATGGAGCCAAATGACCTTCCACAGCAGGGCCTGACCAACTAACTGCTGTGGGGTCTGAAGGCTGAGACAGACAGCAGGCTTCTTTGACAATTTCTCTTGAGGTCATTCAAGGTGAACCCTCTGTGTCTCCAAGGGGCCTCCTGCTCCTCCAAAGAGGAGGTTCTGATACTTTGGAGAAGGAGAAGGCTAAGTGTGGCTCCCAATTCAGATCAAAAATAAAAGTAAAAATACCTGAAAAATCCTATGGTAGATCTTTCCACGGTGCTGGGGCTCAAGGCTCCCCTGGAATCAATCCTGGAGTCTGAACCCTCAAACCAAGTGCTCCATACAGACATTGAATTTTTGCTTTTTGAACTCAGCTCTGAAAGCTCAGCTGCCTTTGTTGGGGAGGTGGATAGGGAGGATATTCAGGCTCCCTGATAAGAGCCAAAGACTGTACTGAGGGCCTCCGTGGGGGCTACTGGAATGCTTGGTGGAAACGAGGCAGGGTGGTAGTACTCAGGCCAGAAGTGAAGACAGGAGGCAAGGAGTGCAGAGGCCCAAAGTTCAGTGGTCCACCAGTTCCTGGGGAATCTTGAGGCTGGGCTTGCAAAGTGGTAAGCAGGGGCTGTGCCTCGGCCTGGGAGTAGCCCATGACCAGGCCTCCTGCGGTCCCAGGTGGGTTACATGGGGGCAGATTGAGTGGAAGAAAGCCCAGTAGGTGAGAAAAGTCCACATTAGCAGCGCAGAGGGCCTCAGAGAGATTGGCGGGGCTCTTGGTGAGCAGTGCTTCATCTAGGAGGGCTGCGGCTGCTGCTGGCTGAGGTGAGGCAGGCTGGGGTTCAGCAGATGAGAGAGACAGGCTCCCAGGAAGCTCTGCCAGAAAACTATCCACCTCCACTTTGGGCAATTTGTCAGGCAAGTATGAGGTAGATCCAAGCTGGTATTTTGGAGGGAGCTGAGGTGGGGAAGAGATAGGTGAGGATTCCAGAGGGTAGCTCATACCCATGGGCAGCGTATTATGTACCAGGGAGTGTGGCACGCCAGTGCTAGCCATAGTAGGGATGTGGGCACCATACATGCCCATGGGCAGCATGCCAGGAAAGGCCTTAGCCCCCATCACGTCCCGAGAGGCCATGCACAGCACAGGGCTCAACTCTTCCTTCACACTGACTGTGGAGCTGCAGCTGAGTAAGCCTAACATGTCCACTGGCTCTGTTTTGATCTTGAGCAGCTCTTGAGAGTGGCTCTTCTTAACATGACGTGTCAGGTGGTCTTTGCGGCCAAATCGTTGGGCACAGTACTGGCACAGAAAGTCCTTTCGGCCTGTGTGCACCACCAGATGCCGCCGTACATCTTTGCGAGTATAGAACCGCCGGTCACAGTGATCACAAGGGTGCTTCTTCTCCTTGGCACCGCCTGCTACCCGGCGTGAGTGGGCTTTCAGGTGCTCTAGCAAAGCCTGGGTACTCTCAAAGGTCTGCAGGCACACCTTGCAGCTGAGGTCACCGCTGCTGGCAGCATGCATAGCCAGGTGGCGACGGTAGCCCAGCTTTGTGTTATAATTCTTACCACACTCAGAGCAGTGGAGGGCCTCTTTGTTGGGGTCGTGGGTCTGCAAGTGGTTGCGCAGATGGTCCTTGCGGTGAAACATCTTATCACAATACATGCACTGGTGGGGTTTCTGGGCCGAATGGGTAGCCATGTGCCTGGTGTCAGGGTAGAAGACAAAAGAGAAAGCAAAAATGACATCACAAGGGCTGGCTGGACAAATAATTTGTCTATGAATAGGAAACTACATACAAAAACTATGGTAAATTCATGTATTAAAATATCTTGATGGGGAAAAAAATGTCATGCTGGGGCCAGGGAAATAGCTTAGTAGAATAAGCACCTGCCTGGCAAAGTGCCTGAGTTCAATCCCTGGTCCCGCCAAAAAAAAAAAAAAAAAAGTCATGCTAATTATATCCTATAGATATCTGTAAAATCCAGTACTTACTGTTATTCTTTGCCACATGGGCTGTAGTAACAACAACTATAACAAAAATCAGACAGAATTTGAACATCCAACTCAATCGGGAACTGGTTATATAAATTATGGCAAGTCTACAAAATGACTCAATTATTTAAAAAAATAAAGCAATAGATCTATCTTCAGGATACAAGCTCTTGAGAGACAGAAAAAAAGTAAAAGAAGCAAAACAGTGTATAGAGAATGATGTTCAGTATGCGAAGGGGGAATAAATACATGTTTGCTAATATGTGCTTGAAACACTTCTGGGAAGAGATATAAGAAACTGACATCGCCGGTATTAGGCAAAGAAATAGATGAATGTGGTATAAGATTTCTATTATATACATTTTGTTTTTCCTTAATTTTGAAGTATGTAAATATATTTCATCTTCTGAAAATTGTATTAAAAACTTAAAAGACACAATAAAAGGATAATAAAATACATCTAAATGTCCTGATCTAGAACAAGTTCTCAAGAAAGACAGATGGACAAATGGATAGACAGAAGGATGGGATAATCACTAAAGCAAGTTTAAATAGTACATGTACTAGATCCCCTTTGAAAATAAAAAAGGAAAGGAATACATGTTTGAATGCATCAAGAAGGATATACAAGAAATTAATCCTACTGGTTGCCTCTGGGGAGCGGAACAGTGCCTTGAGTATGAGGACAACTGATTTTTCATTGGTTGTCCATTTGTACCACTTGAATTGTTCACCATGTAAATCAGCACAACTTTAAGAAACGTGTTAGTGGCCTAGCACCTCAATGCCTCATACTTTACCTGCTCCTGTCTAGCTGGAAAGCAGCTCAAAATCTAGAAACTGAAATCCACAGTTCCACATAGATTTAGAATCAACTCAAGAAAACCTCAAGGGCCCACCACTTGTCAGGCCCTGTAAGCACTGCATCATTAAACTTGGTCTCCAGATGAGGACACTGACACACAGGGCAGCTTCACCTACTAGTTTTAAGTGGCAGAGGTTAGACTTAAACACAAACCTTCTAGAGACCTGGGTTTACTAAAGCATACCACAGTTGTTTAATATAGTACTGATCTAATACAGGCTAGTACCCAGTGACTCTTTCTACCTGGACAAACAACCTCAATCTACATAGGCATGCTCATACCAACATATTACCAACCCCTATAGCATAGCTGACAACATAACAAGACGGAGGCACTAAAAGATTCTGTGTATTCCTTCAGTTGCAGGTTAGGAAATTAAAGTCCAAACAGGTTTAGGAACTCACCTAAGTTCCCAAGTGAATTATATGAGGGTTTCTAGTCCTAGACTGGCACCCTTCCAATAGCCTTCCACTGGCACCTATTATCACTAGGAAAGTATGAGAGAATGAACCTAAAATCCTCCTAAAACAGCTGGGCACGGTGGTACATGCCTGTAATCTCAGTGCTTGAGAGGCTGAGGCAGGAGAGCTGCTGCACAATGGAAACCAGTCAGAACTGCACAGTGAAACCCTATCTCAAAAAATGTCCCCCTAATATACAGAAGCACCCTGACAACAACACTGGTTTCTATGTTACCTTCTTGAACATTTTAGTTCCTTCCTGACACCTGCTTTTCAGATGAGGGCCAAGGCATTTCTGTGTTGATTTGTTGATGCATTTACTTGTTTGCTGTCTACTTCCTCTAATAGGAACGTATGCTTAAGGAGGGCCAGTATCACCCTCCCCTGAATCTATCCAGCTCATTATTTCCCTAGCAATAAGCACTGTGCCTGGTCTGTAACAACAGATCAATAAACAATAGTTCAATGAATGAACAGTTAGATGACTGTGTAGCAGGCTAGTCTCTCCCAGCTGAAAAGGGTAAGTCCACAGCTCCTCTTATGGAAAAACAAGTATAAAATAAAAATATCTTTCACCAGGGCCCTCTGCTCACCGAAGTCCTAACTAAAGGTTCCATGTTTTATTTCACTCTAGTAGAGCTTCTTGGGCTTAAAAAGTTTCAGAAAAGCATCTGACCCAGAAGGTACTAGAGACTCTATAGAGATAAAAGTAATTAGCTGAGCAGCAGATTCAATAAAAGCAGCACTGCAAGCCCAAGAAGCTACTGGATCTTGGGTCCATTATGTCCCTGCTGTGGGCCTCACTCATTTCACCTTTACTTTTTGGTGGGTTTTTTTTGTTTTGTTTTTTTGAGACAGGGTCTTGATATGTAGTTCAGGCTGGCTTCAACCGCACAGCAATCCTTCTGTCTCCTCTCCGAAGTGCTGGGGTTACAGGTGTGCACCATTACTCCTGGCACTCACTTTAATATTTATATCCTGGACCAGATGGTCTCCTGTTCTAAAACTCTAAGACTGATTTTTAACTTTTGGCTGATTCTGATATCTGACAGAACTAGATACAGAAAGTACTACTGAAGAGAATGTTCAGTCCCATTTGCTAGTGGCTGCCTGATATTGTACACATCAGATTCTACAATTGAATAAAAAATTCCACCACTGTTTTTAGTAACTTCAAATAGAGTTCAGGGTATACTTAAAGGGCAAATTAACTACCATGCTCCTGCCATAGATAAAGCTCAAATTTAGTGGCACCTTCATGGCTTTAAGAGCTGTGGGAATCTTAGGGCAGAAAGAGGCATGAGTATGTTACCTACCTATACAGCTTATACTTGGAAGCAAAAGCCTTGCCACAGTGCAGCTGAGGGCAGCTATATGGTTTCTGCTCTGGATGGGGGAGGCTGTGAGGCCTCAGCTTCTCCCCATTTGAGAATGGTGTCCCCGAGATTTCACATTGGCACTTCACTTGATTCTCTGCCTCCCGGCCCCGAGGCCTGGGAACTAATTTCCAGCCCACTTCCTCCTCCTGCTTTGCATCTTGAATCCAGGGAGGGACGCTGGTGAAAAATGTGGTCATGGCAAGGCTAACGGCGAAGGGCCATGTTATTCAGAAAGCCTCCCCATTGATTCCACTCAGGTTCTCGCTCTGTCACAGCCTCCAATGCAGCCTTCAGAAAACAATCTCTTCACCTGAAACAAACATCAGAATATCTGCTGTTAGGGGGCCCAATAACATGAAAACATGGGCTTTGGAGCCAGACAGATCCCATTTCAATGTTATCCCTCCCACACAGAAGCTGTTGGCTTTCAGTTACTTACCTCCCAGAGTTGTTTCTTCACTTATAAAGTAGAAATAACAATCTCCAAAAGTAAATGAGGTCATTAATATAAAGCACTCATCAGAAGGCTGAGCCTCTAGTGAGTGAGTGCATACTGGTAACTACTATTATTATTAGTGCCACCCAAGGCTAGTAAGATAATCTGAGAAACTAAAAACTCCAAACTTTCTCTTCTTTTTTTTTTCTATCGTCCCATTTATTTTTATTATGTGGTATTTTGTAGAAAATAAATTTTCTCTTCTGATTTCACTTTTACATCTTTTTCACTTAACCTAGAAACAGCAGCTCCTCTTCCTCTTTTACTCTGAGCATCCCTCCCCACATACACACACTTTCTACAATTCTCTTCCTGAAGGTGTTAAGGAGCAATAAAATGTCCAAAAGGCAACAGAGAAGACTTAGGAAATTTACAGAACTAGTCCTATGCCAGATATGTGCTTCACAGCACATCAACATCAGGAGATTCCATGGAGGTAACAGCATATTCTTAGCTTGTTAAGGCCAAGACTAGCCTCACCCTAACCTCTACTACACTAGATTTCTTGGTCTCCTCGTTCAGCCCATGCTTCTTTAGCAAAGCCTGTCTAACACAAGGTGCTAAAAGGTCCCTCTGACAAATTCTCAGGGCACATGTGACTTTCTCTATTAAGAACAAGTAACAAGTATGAATGTAGGTCTTTTGCCCCTTGTGAGAATCGGTCTGATAACTTGCATTAGAATTTAGTCTTCTCCACCTGACTTTGATCCTCTGTGAGGTTCCTATCCTCTTTCACCTCCTAACATCTAGAAAAGAAATTTTCTTTTCTACAAAGAAACTTTAAGATGAATAAATTAGTCATTGAATGCAGGGGCTTAACTTATGTCTAGAAAATTCTGATTTAAACTGGCTTCACAATATCATGCCTCAATTCTTTGAGCACCCCACTTCAGTTCTGAGTGGATTCTATATTTACTTTAAATGAATCTTCCTCACGACTCTTAAAAAAATTTTACTTAATTTTTTTTACATTTTATTTATGATATGGCCAGCTCAGCCTGCCCTGGGGGTGGGGCTGGCACAGCATGCGGTGCTGGGGATTGAACCACAGTCCCTGAGGTTGCCTAAGTTTGCCTAAACAGGCTCTTTAGACCACTGAGCTATCTCATCGCCCACACCCCCCATTTTTTTTTTTTTTTAAACTGGCTTCACAGCCCTTTCAAAGTAAAGTAGCAAAATCTTCAAGTCTGACCCTTTCTCATGTTGGCAAAAGTGGTAGTAAGAGAGGAAAAGGGCTTCAGTAATTGTGACACAATTCCTTTCCTGACACCAACTCAGAGGAAAAGCCTGGGTGTTATCAGACTGACTCTCACAAGGGGGACAACAGATCTACATTCATACTTATTAGCTTATCACACATTCCCCAACTACAATGCAATCTGCTACAAGAGGGGTGTCCCTTTAAAGAGATCATGTCAAAATTTGGTCAGGAGGCTTTTCCAATGGAGAGAGCAGAAGAGGTGTCTCGGGACTGTCCACAAGAATCTGGGGAGGGCTCCAACTGCATAAACTAGCTGTGGGTCATAGAATGCTTGCTCAGCTCATTAGCACCTGCTGCTTACAGTGACCATTTATCCAACAGACTGGCCATGAACGAGATGATAGTATCAGCGGGTTCATGCCCCAGAGAATTTTGCTCATCATTAACATGAGTTATATTCTATACTGAAGAAACACTGCAATATCATATAATAAAGATTTCCCCATCACAAGTACAGCTTTGCCTGGAAAGATCTGCACAGAGGTGGTCTCACTTCACATGAATGATGTGCTAGGCATCAGTAGGCAACAGTAAAAACTAGACTTCCTTGAGCCTTCCAGTCATCATAGCATATTTGCCTGCTTCACTATAAACCTCAAAAGCCTCTGACATCTGGCTTTCATTGTTTAAGTCCCCTCCCCCTTTACAAGGGTGGAATTACCTGTTTATAATACCAGTGATGATTACTATGCACCTTGGAAGTGGGTAGAGAGTGAGCTACAGTGTGCTGTTTAGTTTGGAGGGATTTTCTCATACCTTCAAAGTCATATTCTACTTCCCCTTCATATCTGAAATCACGCACTTCAGCCTCTGAAAATGTTGGAATGACAGCAAGAAGAAAGGAAGTCACATCACTTTGGCTGATGTGTGAAGGTAGCCTAGCCTTGGAAACTCCACCCAAACTCAGAAAGAGAACAGTATGTCTCCCACCTCCCACACACACATCCACCTCCTCTATTCTCTTGAACATGCACAAACAAGACACAGTAATTTAGCATATTGCTACTGAAAGAGTGAATAACAGGCTTCTAGGAAAGAGGTTAGTGTAGCTAAGAAAGAGCTCACGGGGTTGTACTGATGGAATCAGAGAAGGCAGGCAGGAACTATGTGCTTAATTAACAGGGGTTAGCTTTAAAGAGAAAAGAGACTTATTCTGATCCTACTTTCCTAGGCCTTTTAAAAGGCACTACAAAGTGTAGGCTGTTGGATAACCAAAGCTGGTAACGTTGCCTAGGAATTCTCTTGAGGTTGTAGTGTCTGTCTGTCTGTGTTTCTATATTTTGCAAACTTCTCTGATCCAGAAAGATTCCTCAGTTTGTTTTACATACTCATCACTGTTCCTTCTGATTTTTTCTTTGGCAAAGCTGTGAAAGAATTCTGCTTCCCTTGCAAAGCTGCTCTTCTGGTCTCATACTCTACTCATAACAACTACAGAGAAGCTGACAGAACCTGTTTCCATAAAACAAACACAATCCCTCCCAGTAACTGGTATAACTCAGTATATTTTCAGCCTAAGATTCTTTCTGGCATCTGATCTGAAGGGGGAGGTAGCATGGAAAGAACCTTGGACTTGCTATCAGATTTGCCACTTACTGGCTGTGAAACCACCAGCAGGTTACTTTATTTCTGTGAACCTCACTTTCCTCAATTTCTAAAATAGAATTTTCGGAGATTTTCCTAGAGGATTAAGTGAAATAATACTCTTAAAAGTGACATGAAATGTGTGTTGAAAACATGCAGTGCCCTCTCTGAAATCTAAGTTGTGCCTGCTTTTGTTCTGCATAGTGGCTGAGTAGTACTTCTTCCTCTCCCTTTTAGAATTACTTCTGAAGCCTCAAGTAAGTTTCCTTCCCTCCCCAGGATCTCCCCAGTATGCAGCCTTCCCTTTTTCCCCGTATAACCCTTAGTACATCCCCTCTAACAAACCCCTACTTTATCTTTCTCCAGTACATCTCCTGGGCCAGAGTTTTCTCTAGCCACTTTATTACACCTGCTACTAAGTCTCCAAAATAGGAATGTTTTCCAAAAACTGGCTTTTAGAAATGAAAACAAACATACTGCTCCTATCTGCCTTTTTTAAAAAAAGTGCCATGTCTGCTTCCCTCTGATGAAACTATAGTCTTATAACGTTACATCATCACTATAGAAACTGTGATCATTCTCCATTATTAGCCTGCTTCTTCATATGTAAAGCTAAAAATACTTACCTCACAGACGTGTTGTAAGGATTATTTTAGGTATGCAGAAGGCTCAGCACTGGGCTTGGCCTGCTATAAGCGTCCAACAAAAGAGAGCTATTATCTTTGTCTTGGTATTGAGTTGCATATTTCCACCTTCTCTTGCCACACTCCAACTCCTCCCCCCCAGAATACTGTTGAAAGATAGCACCCCCACACCCAGAAGTACATAAAGGGTTAATCTCTAAGTGTTCTTAACTAAAGAAACCCACAGAGGATTAACAGCTCCACTTCAGTGACTACCCTAAAATAGCTTTTATCCCTCCTGCCCAAGAGCTGCTTGGGGATCTGAAGAACTCAATTCAACACCTGCCGAGGAGGAAAGAGGAGGAAACACACCCAGGAACTTTCCTTAGGGTGGACAGAATCTTCCCTTAAGCAGAATCCAAAATAGCAATTTGAAAATTATAAATAGAATTATGGGGGAGAGGGGGAGGCAGCGCCTGACCTGGGAACTAGAAACAATTTCAAAAGGCACACTGCTTGGCCATGAAGCTAAAAAGAACAGGGAGAATGGGAAAAAGTTGTCCCCTCCCAACACAGGCACAGAAGACACTCCAGAATGGTGGGAGAATTAAATTACAGGGACTGGCTGAAGAGTCTCAATGACTTGCATCATTCCAAGAAACATCAAACAGGATTAGCAGGGCTGGGATTTACTCTCGGGCTGCTAGTTCTTCTGTCAATGTGGATGGGCCCTTTTTGGAGTTCCTTTGATTCCTATTTCCTCTGATTCCCACTAATTCCCACTCCCAGGGAGGCCTTGAGCAAATGGCTGCAACTCAGTATAGCCTAGAGGAAACCTGATTAGATCCCCACTGCACCCCCCAATCTGGTGGCCTCACCTTAGGACAGGACGTTAGAAACCCAAGGCCGACTCTCACAGCTCTAGGCTGACAGGTGGAAAAACACACAATCCCGGAGACAGGCCACACTTGTAGGTGGGCTTCGCACACCTAACTCCCTTCGCACCATTTGCCCGCTTATCCTCCCTCCACCTTATAGGACCCATTTTACCACATCACGTTGGGCCACTGGACCTCACCTCACTAAATGGTGGAAAATGTTAATTCCCCACAGGAACGGAAATGTATTACAGGGAGAAGAGTCAGACATTCAAGAAGAAATGGGGGGTGGTTATCCTCAGATGGAAGGAAGGGCAAGAATATAGGAGCAAGTTATTTGGGTCTCTAAGAGATACCTAAAAGAAAGAGGGTTAGTCTCAGGGTGGAAGTTGAGCTCTGGGAGTTAAACACAGCAAGTGAATTCTCTGAGTTTTAAGAGGGTCTAAAAATGGGAACCCAATTGGAAATGCCAGAAGTTTGAGAGTAAGGTCACTAGACAGGGAACTGCAGGTAGGGCTTGTTTGGGTTCTCCAGATCCAGATATTTGAGAGAAACCTTTCCGAGGTTATGTAAGAAAGGAAAAGTAAACGAGGTAAAGAGTGGACTATCTGGAGCAGGAAAGAGGGGGTTATGTGGGTCAGGGTAGGCGTGTCTGAGGAAGGGAGCAGGTGCAGCTTATCTCTGTCCCCCAGACCCCGGTCCCTGGTAAGGTCCGTAACGAGTTATCCGAGTCTCTGGGGAGCTTGGGGGGTCAACAGTGGGTACTCGCTGGGCTGCGTGCCCACGTCTCGGAAGGAAGGCCAGTGGATCTCCTTTGGGCCCCCTCCCCCCTAGACACAGGTATAAGGTCCCAGGGAAAGTTTTCACCACCCTAAGGCCTATCCAGGGCCTGCCTGGCTCAGGGGGCCCCAGTCGGGGGTGTGGGCGACCGCGCTGAGGGGCCCCAGTTGAGGGGCGCCGCGGCTCCGGGTGCCGGGCGTGCGGGCGCGGCGAGACGCCTCCCGCCCCGTTCCCCGCTGTCCCCGGGGCCCTCGCCGGCACTCACCGCGCTCGGGACCCCGCGCTGCGGGCCGGGCCGCGCTCGGGCTCCGCCAGGCCCGCTCAGGCCCCGGTAGTGGCGGCGGTCGGGCCATTGTGCGGTGCATTGTGGGAGCCGCGCGCGAGCGGGCGCTCGGGCTGTGGAGGGGGGCGGTGCCGCGACCTCTCTATGGTCCCTCCCGCCTGCCAGCTAGAGCGGCCGGGGCGGCGCGCGGGCGGCGCGCGGGGCCCGCCGGGAGTGGGACGGGGGATCGCGCTTCTCCTTACCTCTGCGCTTCCTTGCCGCGGCGCGCCTGGGCTCCAGAACCGACATGGGCGCCGCCGCGTGGGCAGTGCCTCTCCTACCGTTGCGTGTGTTTCTGCTGCTGCTGCTGCTGCTGCTGCTGCTTCTGCAGCTCCCGGGGCTGCCCGCGGTCTCCTGGGACCCGGCCGGTTACCTGCTCTACTGCCCCTGCATGGGTAAGGCCTCCCGAGCCCTCTGCTCGAATGGAGAAACGGAGGCCAAGAGAGGAACCCAGAGACAAATCCAGGGAAGAACCCTAGAGTGAGGCAGAGCCTGCTTTCTCTTCTCTGCCGTAATGGCAGGGACACTGAGGGGTCAGTGGGAGAGGTTATGCGACTTGCTGGAGACCTGAGCCAGCCTGGAGCCTGATAAATGGAAA
>PVKN010002833.1:28276-40394 GCA_004027915.1 Capromys pilorides
ATTCAAAGTTAATGCATAGTTTTATTAAAAAAATAAAATAAAACTGTGGGAAGAGACTGAGTAAGACAGAACCTAAAGGCGGGGGGGGGGGGGGGGGGGGGAAAGGGCAGATTTGTTGTAAAAGTCATTAGTAAAACTCCTGGCCATGGCCTTTGGGGTCTTACATGATTTGGTTCCCTGCTGGTCATCTCCACAGCTCCTGTCTCTCTGGCCCTCCAGTTGCAGCCAGACTTAGCACCGTTCTGTTCTTCACACACTCAGGTGCCATACTCCCACTCATACTCCCACTTCCTGGAATATCCTCTTCCCTTTACTAGTGCCCCACCATGTCCTAACTATTCTTCAGATATGAGCATAAATGTCACCAGAGAGGGCTCCACTGACCTCTGCAAGCAGTCTGTTTACCATTCTCCATCACCATTTTTCCTCCTATTTGCTATCACGATTTGCCAGTATATATTTATGTATATTTAGTGCTTCTCCAACTGGACTATAAGCACCAAGACTTTTGAGATCCTGTCTTTGTTTATTACCATGTCCTAGCACCTAGCATAGATCCTGGCACAGTGTGACCTGCCATAGGAAATGTATAAATGGGTTCTGTGCTGGGGATAACAAAAGTAATTCAGTAGAGTCCTCCTTTCACCTGAAGCATTTATAGTCTGAAAAATAGGCAGTATGAAAAGCATGGAAATGAGAAAAGATGTCTGAGGAAAAATGCAGGGCTTTAGTAACTCGTGTAAAGTAGAAGGCAGAGAAGTGAGTACAAATGGGTGTTAATGGAAGGCTTTTTAGTGAATGAGGCATTGGAATGGTGCCTTCAAGTGCAGGTAATTGGAGATAGAATTGGAAGGGCACTGCTGGCTCAGGCAGCAGCAAGAAAAAAGATACCAGATGGAGCAGCAATCATGGAAAGGGCTGGGAATACAGAAACCTGGGGAGCCTGAGGCATGAGCAGCCCTTGAATGTCGGTTCCAGGAGGCTAGACTTGCTTCATGCTGCCAGCTTCCCTAGCACTCACTGATGTCCTGGCCCTCCCTGCACCTGTGTCCACATTTCCTAGCCCTTTGTGTCCCACCGCCTTGATAGCCCAGGCCTCACCCCATCCCCATTGTACCATTTCCAGGGCGTTTTGGGAACCAGGCTGATCATTTCTTGGGCTCCCTGGCATTTGCAAAGCTGCTAAATCGTACCTTGGCTGTACCTCCATGGATTGAGTACCAGCATCATAAGCCTCCCTTCACCAATGTGAGTACTTCTCACTGACCGTGGCCCTTGTCCACCCTTCTGCAATCTTGCTGCCTTCTGTTTGACCTCCAGGTCCCTCGCTGGGCCTTCCCTCCCACTCCTTTGAGCCTGCCTCACTCCCTGCTCAGATCTGTCTTCCTTGGACTAACAATGGCTAGCATTTATCCAGCACCTCCTATGTGCTGGG
Source organism: Capromys pilorides (assembly GCA_004027915.1). Classification (NCBI taxonomy): domain Eukaryota; kingdom Metazoa; phylum Chordata; class Mammalia; order Rodentia; family Capromyidae; genus Capromys; species Capromys pilorides. Next base: position 29,712 of record PVKN010002833.1, read on the forward strand.
ACTGTTCTGAGCAGTCCACAAGGATTAGCTCATTTCTTCTGCATCTCATCCTTATGAGGAAGGTGGGGTTTAGAGAGGTTAGGTAACTTACCCAGGGTCATAGAGCATATGGGTAATAGACCTAGCATTCAAGCCCATGGTTGTCTTAACTGCAGAGCCTGTGACTTGACCCTAAAGCCTTCATTTCCAGTGCTGATCGATCCCACCTTTTCTGCATTCCAGAAGTCAGTAGTTCATGGATGGTGTTACTAGTTTTTTGGGTTTTGTTTTTTTTTTGAGACAGGGTCTCACTATACAATTTAGGCTGGCCTCTAACTCATAGTAATCCTTATGCCTCAGCCTCCTGAGCACTGGGATTATAGACGTGTCACAGTGCCCAGCTATTATCAGTTTTAAAGAGAAACTAAGGCACAGGTTGATTAATAATATGTCTAGGCAGTGTTGCTCTAGCACTCCTTTTCTTCCCATCAAGGGGCTCCCTTGGCATGATATGCTCAGCATCTTCTGATTCCTAGTTTGTTCTTTGTATCTTACAATAATAGCCCTGTGTCTGTTTTTCTTCACACTTATCCCCAGGAATAGTAATAGGAACTTAATATTTAATGAATTTGATTTGAAAATGTTTGAGTACATGTTATATTCAGTATGTACAAAACATTGCATTTCATTCCTATGACCTTTTGTTTTCTCCGTTAGATATCTATATTTAAAGAACCTGTTTACTTATTTATTGTTTTGCAGTTTTAGGAATCAAATCGAGGGCCTCATGTATACTGGACAAGAGCTCTATTACTGAGATATCACTGCAGCCCTATGCAGGTTTCTTTTTCTTTTTTCTTTTCTTTCTTTTTTTTTTCTTTTTGAGGTACTGGGGATTGAACTCAGGACCCTGCACTAGCTAGACAAGCGCTTATTCTACTGCGCTATCTCCCCAGCAGGTTTCTAACAGAAGCTGAAAACCAAAATAGCTGAGACCTACCCTCGTTTGACCACCTACTAATTCAGTAACTTGGGCAAGGTACTTGACATTTTTGTGCCTCAAGTTTCCTCATCTCTAAAATACCCTGATAATGATTGTTGTTACTTCCCATAGTGAAGATTGAATTAATGATGGTACTCATGCTTTAAATGTTAGCGTATGCCACCCACATAGAATCAGCTGAACTCCTCAATGTAGAAGAGCTAGGACACAGGAAGTCCTCCATTCCTGGAATCCATCAATGCTCTCGTTTTGTTCACTCACTGTTAATAGTTTAGTCATTGACCACCCATCTCCCTCTGACTTACTTGCTCTCTATGTAGTAATTATGTATATATGTATGCATTTGGTACAGTGTCTCACTATGCAGCTCAGACTCGCAGTGATCTGTTTTCTGCCTCCCAGCTGACTTACTTGCTTTCTGTCTCCTTGCTCGTTCAGCCAGTTGTCATACTCAGCCCACATTTCCTTGTTTTCTGTGGGTTACTCAACCTGCCTCAACTGACCTCTCCTTCCCTACTGTGACTGTTCTCACTGAGGTCACAGGGACCTCAAAATTACCAAATCCAGGGTTCATTTTGCACTCTTCATCTCACCTGACCTCCCAGTTGCATCTGGCCTGGTGAGACTTGCTCTTTCCTAAACATTTCTACTCCCTGGCTTCCAGCACACATCCATTTCTGCTGCAGCCTTCAACGCTCCAGGTTTTCCTCTGTGTACTATATTGGGGCTCCTTTCTCTCACTCATTGTTTAGATGTTAGTGTGTGTCCTCTTTCTCTCTGCTTGTTAGTTTGGCCTCAGACGAGTCATCTGGATTCTGTATGCCTGGGTTTCTCCCTAAGTAAACTGGGGATGGTTATATTCTTGCCTCTTAGAACTAGATGAGCGAATGCTTGTAAAGTGATGAGCACAGCACCTGGCACTGTGTCAGCACTCAATAAACAGGAGCTGCTATTACCATTACTTGCTTTGCTATAAATTTCTGCTGCCTCTTGTGGCTTTCACTATTCTTCATGTCTCAAATTTATCTGTGACCCAGACTCCTCTCAAACTGTGTTTCTCATTCTCAAACCCTTGAGTTTGCATGGTCAGCCTATGGATACTTCAACTTAAAAAAGCCAGAACTAAATTTAACATCCTCCCTCTCAAAACTTGTGCCAATTTCTATAATCCCTACCTTAGTTTCTGTCACCTCCATTCACATGGGCTCTAAGCCAGGAGACTTCCATAAACTTCAGCCCCCAACCCTTCTGTTTTATCTCCTTCTACCTTTCTGAGCCACTGCATTTCTCACTTTAGATATGTGTGAAATGCCCCAAAAAATACATGTTGAACGTACACTTGTGTAAATAAAAGTAGCCTCCTAATTCCTCTCCTTTTACTAATCATAACAGGTCTATCTACTCTGCTACCAGAGTGATCTTTCAAAAAAGGCAAAACTTGCCTGATGTGGTAGTGGCTCACATATAGAATTCCAGCCTGTGAGGCTAAGGTGGGACACTCAAAAGTTATCCCAGCCTTGATAACTTAGTAAGATGCTGTCTCAAAATTAAAAAAAAAAAAAATCTGGGGATAGAGCTTGGTGCAAAGACACTGGGTTCAATCCCTAATATGAAAAAAGCAAGATGGAAAGAGAAAGAGAGAGGAAAGAAAGAAAAGCAGGAGGAGAGAGCAAAGGAGGGGCAAACCGTGTGCTTAAAGTCCTTTAGCTATAATACCCCAGTACTAATAGTTAAGGAACTCAAAGTCTGCTTGTTAGAACATCAGTAACCTGTACTGGAAGGGTATGGTAATTCCTTTGAGAATATAATAATTCTCAATTCTACATCATCCCAGAACAATCCCTCTATGGATTTAATGTATTTTGTGTGACTCCTTCCACATTCTCTCCTATAGTTCACTGTGGTACTGAGCATCCCTGTATTTATCTCCTGGTGCAAACTGCACAAACCTCAGTAGGGTATCTAGCAGCGGGAAAAGCATTTTAATTCGTGTACACCTGTGCACACTGTGTGTGTGTATGTGTGTGTTTTGAGACAGAATCTCACTATATAGTTCAGGCCAACCTTGAATTTACTGTGTAATCCAGGGTAGTCTTAAGCTTATAGCAATCCTCCTGCCTCAGCCTCCCAAGTGCTGAGATTACAGTTGGGCACCACCATGCCTGGCTATTTTAATTCCATTGATACTCACTAATTGTACCTGATAGTGGTTGCTCCAAAATGCACACTTTTGCTTCCAACTATGTATGAAAGTTTCCATTTTCCCACATCCTTATCAACAGTTATGAGTTAGCTTTTAAATTTTTATTGGTCTCATGGATGAAAAATGATGCTTTGTGATAACTGTTTTTTTTTTTTTTTCTTTCTAATTACTGGTGGGGTTGTTCTTTTTTTTTTTTTTTTTTTTTTCTCATCTTTTAAGTATACTGGTTATTTGGGTCTTCTTAGCTGTGAGTTGTTCACTGATTTGCCCATTATTTGTCTTAAGAGATCAACAGTGATTTTTGAACACAAAAGCTACAACTGTTTGTTCTTTGATTTGTAGATATCTTGTCTCACTTTGTCTCTGGCCTAACACTGGTATCAGGTTTCTTTAGGTTTTTGGTTTCTGTAGTGTTAAGAGTCAAACCTAGGGCCTCACATATACTAGGCAAACACTCTTACCATGAGCTATATTCCCAAACTTCTTTATTTTTATTTTGAGGTGGTCTCACTGTATTGCCTACACTGGCCTCAAACTTGTGACCCTTCTCCCTCAGTCTCCTGAGTATCTAGAATTATAGTCATGCATCACCAAGCATGGCTCATTTTGCTGTCTTTTAGCAAAGGTTTTTCACTATCGTGTGCTTTGAGCTGTGTGAGTCATGGAGTGTATGGTTTTAATAAATATATCTAAAACTAGGACACTAAGGAGGGCCCTCTGCCCTTCCTTTCCCTCCTTTTCCTATAGCTGCATGTGTCCTACAAGAAGTACTTCAAACTGGAGCCCCTTCAGGCCTACCATCGGGTCATCAGCCTGGAGGACTTCATGGAGAAGCTGGCACCTACCCACTGGCCTCCTGGCAAGCGGGTGGCATACTGCTTTGAGGTAGCAGCTCAGCGAAGCCCTGATAAGAAGACATGCCCCATGAAGGTAGGTCCTGTGGGTCTGGGGACCCCCTTTCTGTCTGTTCCATGAATCCTCATCTTTTTACTCCAAACCTTTCTGGTGCCTTCCCATCTACTTTTGACACTTTTCAGCTGTGCCACTTCGGGTAGACTTTGATTCTCTGAGCCTTTATTACTACACAAAATAGAGATTCTAGTCCTTGCTCTATCTTGCTCATAAACCATCATGAAGGCCAAGTGTAAGAATGCCTATGAAAAATAAAATAAAACAAACAAAAAAGAATGCCTATGAACTGTAAAATGCCACCTCAGTAACAATAACTAGTATTCCATAGTATTACTATATGTCAGGTACCACACGAACAGCACTACATGTACTAACCCATTTAACTGCTCCTCCAGCTGCTCCTTGGGGAAAGTACTGAGCACATCCCTATTGTGTATCATGAACAGCAAGTATGTCAGAGAGATTCATACTTTTTTCTAAGGTCACACAGCAAACATAGTAGAGCTAGGATTTAGCCCTAGCTCCCTCATACCCTTTTACCTCCAGTACTTTTCTACCACTCAGCAGGTAGATGAAAAGTTGTCACATTTTATTAGAAATTTGTGAATTTCTGGCACTTTGGGAATAAGATAGTCCTCAAATACATCTACAAATTGGAGAGCATGGTTACAGGAGTTGTGATATTTGAGAATGGAGACCTGGCTTGTAGCCCCAACACTGCTGTGTGACTCTGTGTAGGTGTCGTACCCTCAGTGAGCTTTGGTTTCCATCTTGAAAATAAGGATGCCAGAGTAGTCTCTTGAAGCTCACCTCCATGTTTCCAAACACAAGGTTCATTCCTACTGTGCCCCACCAGGGCAGCAGGCTAGGTGGGATATGTGATTGAACAGGAGACCCCTGCCACAGGGTGAACATCTGCTGAAAACTAGAATGGACACCAATCCTAAGTCCTCAGCCCTCTCTCAGGGGCCAAGTGAAGAGAGAGTTTCAGCCAGAGTCCAAGCACCAGGTCTCCTCTACCGACTGTTTTTTGCCTCCCTCCCTAGATGGTTTTCTCTTGCCCTCAGTAAGCTTTCCACAACCCTCTCTCTGCAGGAAGGAAACCCTTTTGGCCCGTTCTGGGATCAGTTTCATGTGAGTTTCAACAAGTCGGAGCTTTTTGCAGGCATTTCCTTCAGCGCCTCCTATAAAGAACAATGGATCCAGAGGTATTTGGAAAGGAGAGCAGTACTGGGTTCAGGGAGGGACACAGTACTCGTGGTCATCCAGCACCTTGCTGAACCTTCCCTCCTGTACCCCACCCTGAGGTGTGAGACCAAAGGTATGGGTTCTCTGTCTGTTGAACTTGTGATCTGTTCCCTTCTCAACGCCCAACACAGTGGGACCTTGACCTGCCACAGGGTTGAGCAAGAGTTTATTGCCTGATAAGGGATGTCATAAAAGAACATTGTGCAGTCACAAGTGTCTCGATTTCCTCCTCTAGGCGTGAGAATCACTCCCCTGTTGCTTTCCTCTGCACAACATGAAAATTGGAAGCAGCTCCTAGAGCACAGCTTCAGGTGCAGACAGAGAGGTGATGTCATCCTGATAATTGCTGGATGTGCCTTATTAATTGTGTGCCAGTAAGCCCTATTAAAGAAATAGGTTAGCAGGGCATGGGCACAGTATTTATAGAGCATGTGTCATGTGTGAGGCACAGAATTCACAGGCCAAAGGTGATATATAAAAATGAGGAAGACTCAGTGCCTGTCCTCTAGAGCTGCTGAGTTGTAGTGATGATAGTTCCCATGATGTCTTTACATTGGTGCAGAATGAGGCAGGAGAGAGCTTGGCTTAGTCTCAGGCTGGGTTAGGAGGTAAGAGGAGCCGTAACTGAGGTGTAGTTGCAGCTCTTCGCATTCAGCAGAAAAACAGACACAAGCTCAGGAGTAAGAGAACCCTGAGCTCAGTGAGGCACAGTGCTGCATGCTTGTAATTCAAGCGCATGGGAGGTTGAGGCAATAGGATCACTGCTAGTTTGAGGCCAGCATGGGCTACATAGAAAGTTTAGGACCAGCCTGAACTACATAAAGAGACCCTGTCTTTAAAAAAAAATAGTCCTGACTTGTGACCCCATTCTCCCTCTTTCTCAGGAAACTGGATAAGCCACTCCAACTCCCTGGCCTCAGTTTTGTCCTTTGTTTGATGGAAAGAGTACTTAATGGGATCTGCCTTCCAGTGCATAGTGCTCACAGTCAATAGTAAGAGGCCACCCAAAGTTGATGGTCACTGTTATTTATGTTCCTATTGTTAAGGTTTTTCTTTTCTTTCTTCTTTTGTAGTGCTGAAGATTGAACCCAAGCCTTGTGTGCTTGTACATGGTAGGCAAGTGCATTACTACTGAGCTACACCCTCAGCCCTTTTTATTTTGAGATGGGATTTTGCTAAGTTGCCCATGGTAGTCTTGAAATTGTGATCCTCTTGTCTCAGTATCCTGAGTAGCTAGAATTACAAGTGTGTACTAGTGTGCCCAGCTATAAAATACCCATTTTAGTCAGGTATGATAGCACATGCCTATATCCTAGCACTTAGGAGGCTGAGACAGATGAATCAATGCTAGTTTAAGACCAGCCTGGGCTACATAGTGAGTTTAAGGCCAGTCTGTACTACAAGGAAAGATCTTGTCTGTAAAAACAAAAACAAACTTTATTATTATTATTTTTTAATAGTACTGGGATCAACCTAAGACATTTGCACTGAACTACATCCCTAGCCCATTTTTTATCTTGAGAAAGTCTCACTAAGTCACTAACAGCTTCCTAGAGTGTTGGAATTACAGGTGTACACTACCATACCATCTCAAAGCTCCATTCTTAATTGCTATGGACTAACTATCTGTTCCATTAACAACTTCCCATCTGTTCTGGGACTAGTCTTTAGAGCTAATGCATAAACCACTTAGGCTACTCAGTTCTGGCAAGTCTAATCTCTGTCAGGTTGATGCAAGATAGAATTCTCCTGTAGATCATCTTTTTGGTTTTCCCTGTTTGCTTCCAAGTAACCCAGGGCTATCGTCAGAAGGCTCACATGCCTAAAAGAGCAGCAGATTTGCCTATCATCTGTGTGCCAGAACCAAAAAATGCCTCCAACTCTAAAACCATCTTCAGAAGTTAATTTTAGAAAGCCAGAAACAAAAGCCAGTTGTAGCAGTACACATCTGTAACTCCAGCATTGGGGAGGTCAAGACAGGATGCTCATGAGTTCAAGGCCAGCATGTACTACATAGTGATACCCTGTCTCAGTCAATCAACCCATTCATCCACCCACCCATCCTAGTCAGAAGAGAAGAGACAGTGATACATGCATGCCTCAGGTGGGAAATGTTGCACACATATTTGTTCATTGCCCTTGCTCTGTCTTGAATTCAGTGACGTGAAAGAACTTCTCTCACTAGAGCTTGAGGAAGCTTGTTCCTTAGCTAAGTTTCTGAGAGAAGGTAACTAGCGGGGCTGATGGTCCCTGGAAGCAGTATGAGAGAGTTAGTGTTCCCAGGCTTGTGCCTGCAACATGATTTCAAAAGCACTTCCTCCTAAGTATCAGGCACTGTTCCTCACTGGGTATTGGGGATACAGGCAAGAATAAGGCAGGTACGGCCCCTACCCTGATAGGGCTCATAGTGTAATGGAAGAGACAATGAGTACGTTTTTACCTAGCACAGTTCCAGAATGGTATTAACTGCTCTGAGGCACATAAATAGGTGACATGTGATGGGCAGAACTGAGACCTAAAGGATGAGATGGAACTAGCTGTACCAAGAGCTGGAAGAGGTAATTTGAGGCAGGGACATTACCAACAAAAGTCCTGACATAGAGACAGCCTTGGTATGGTCAAGGCATAGAAAGGCCAGTGTGGTTGGTGTGGAACAAGGGGAGGGAGAATAGTGAGATGTTGCTATCATCTATTGCTATATAATAAATAATTTCAAAGAGTAGTAGCATAACAATGATTTATTACTATTTCTCATTATTTGGTTGTGTGGATTGATTGGGTTTAACTTGATAACTGTTTCATTTTTTGTAGAGTCTGAGTTTCCCAGAGTTCAAATCTAGGCTAATCATGTAATTTCTTGGAATCAGTAGCATTTAGACTACCTACCACAGATTTGGTGAATAAATTACTAAAATTTATTTCTAATCCTATAATATCTCCAAAGTAAATGTCCTTATTTTGAGTTTCTGTATATCTAGATGAAAATTGGATTCTAGAAGGAGATAAAAGGGATTTTTTTTCCTCAACAAATGGTTTCCAAGAATTCTTCCACTTTGATGGTTCTGTATGTATAAAAACCATCATAGAGCTTTATTTCAGTAGACATTTATTGCTCAGTTACTGTTGGAAAACTCTCGCCCATCATGTTGAATCCTTCAGGTGAACAAACATAGCAGGTATTTGAGTTCATGGCTTATCTTTCTCCCAGGTTGCAGCCTCCCTGAATCCACATAAACAGGTGATAAATAATTAGCAGGGCTGAAACCATACTGATGCTAAAGGATGGGAGGGAGCCAACCGTGGAGCGAAAAGAAGTCCTTCGCGGCAGGGATGTCGAGAGCAAGGACTTCCTTGCTCATGTCCCGGTCTGCTGCACTCAGCATGGTGTTCCTCCATGGGCTCACGAACGAGCACTGGGCACGTGAGCGGATGCTATGCATGGCGGAATCTCAGCAGCAAGGTGCAGCAGGGCCCAACTCCAGAGATTCACTGGACACAATAGCAAGAAAGCTAGCTTCTTAAGAACTGACCTAGGGTAGATAGGCTGCAGACTCGTAATCCTGTTTTCTTTCCTGATATTATTCTGTGGCCTCACTAAGAGCAAGTGAACAACTCAGTTTTGGCCTCTTGCTGCTTATTGGATCAGAACCAACACTGTCCATTTGGACAGGTCTCTGCTAGTACTGGTCTCAGTAGAGGGGACAGACAGTCCAAATCTGTCTAATTCTCCTAAGTCCTAAGATGAGCTGCAGGTTCTTCCCATGAGATCAGGGAGAACATAAATCCTGATGTTATCCTGATCATCCAGTGCCTCAGAAGATCAGAAAGCTCTGGCTTTCCTTTCAGAGTCCTTGGAGGTCATCTGAAGGAGCTGAGCTTCAGGCTTAGCCCATAGGAAGTGCTCAGATAATACTAACTCCTTCCTCCTTCCACCCCTAACAATGCAATCAGGTCTTTTTAGTAAGGTCCTTGAATCTCTCATTCATTCAATTCAAAATTGATATGGTATCCAAGTGTGGTGGTACACACCTGTGATACCAGCAGTCTGGAAACTGAGGGAGGAACATGACCCCCAAGTCTGGGGCCAGCCTGGGCTACTTTGTGAGTTCAAGACCAGTCAGAACTACATAATGAGACGCTGTCTTTAAAAAAAAAAAAAAAAAAAAAAAAAAAAAAAAAAAAAGGCAGCTACTGTGTATTAAGACCTGTGCTGGGGCCTGGGAGTCAGGCCAAGCCACAGACTCAGCTGATGAAGTCTTTATTGACTACATGGGGAGATGGGAGTGAAGTCAGCGAGTTAAGAGCACAGGCTTTGCTGCAAACCGCCTGCACTCAAATCCCACCTCCACCAGTTCCTGGCTTGAGCCCTTCACATGTCTTTGGCCTCTTTTCACCTCTGTTTCCTGCACAGTAAAGAAAGTGGCAGTAAAACTGACCTCACAAGGCTCTCATGGAAATCAAATGAGAATTAGAACATTGCCTGTCACCTAATAAGCTCAATAAATAATTTCAATGTGTATACATGCAAACAGAAATTTCAGGCATCATAAAGAGCTATGTAGAGAACACCTGCTCTTGCTTCCTAGAATGGGAAAATCTATAAAGCATAAAATTAAATTTTTAGAAAGTTGAACTGGGTTGTGTATAACATGACGGTAGTGATGATGATACTGCCTAGCACTCTTGTAAACAGTTGCTTCTGTTAATCCATTTAATCCTCTCAACAGTTCTATGAAAACATATTAATTGACTTGACTATACTAATCATTCAATAAACATGTACACATTAAATGTATAATTAAAAAAAAACAGTCTTAGAGCTAGGCATGGTGGTACATAACTGTAATCCCAACCTTGGGGAAGTTGAGGCAGGAGATTACAAATTCAAAACCAGCTTGGAAGGCTGGGGAGATTGCTCAGCAGCATAAGCACCTTGCTGGCAAGCACAAGGTTCCTGAATTCAATCCCCAGTACCAATAAATAAATAAAAATAAAGAACAGCTTGGGCAATTTAGTGACTTGGTGAGACCCTGTCTCAAAGTTTAAAACATTTAAAAAGGTACATGTAGCTCACTATAAAGACCCTGGGTTCTATTTCCAGTACTATCAAAATATTATAGCTCTATTAAACAGTTAAGATAGGTGAAACTAAAGTATAGATAAATAATAGGCATGGATAGACAAGCAGATAACCAGTTAGGTATAATCAGGCAGGAAAAAAATTTGGGGTGAATAGGAATAAAAAAGGAAAAGCTAGTAGAATATTTAAGTGCTTTTAAAAAGAAATCTGAAAGCCAAATACTAGCTTCTGCTAATTTGAGTCATTATACAAATAATA
>PVKN010002834.1:0-40299 GCA_004027915.1 Capromys pilorides
GAAAGAAAGAAAGAAAGAAAGAAAGAAAGAAAGAAAGAAAAAGAAAGAAAGAAAGGAAATACAAGTTAATGTTTATTTATAGTTTCTTTCACAATCTTCTCTATTTTTAAAAAATCTGACCCACTGGGATTTAATTTGGAAATGTAATTTTTGAAAGTCATTGCAAGGGCTTTTCAATTAAAAAGAAGGCACCCAGGGCTGGGGTAATATGCCAGCACCTTCGAGGGAGAGCCAAGCTTTCCTATCCCGTGTAGACACAGAAGAACTCTAGGGCACACACTGACACACAAACTAGCACACCCAACCTTTCCAAAACACACACACACACACACACACACACACACACACACCCCTACCTCTATCCGCACTGAAAATGAGGCCAGAGAAGAACGTGTCCTAGTTTACAAAGGACCTCCACACTGTTTGCCTCAGTACACCTCACGGTCATGACAAAGGCAGGCAGAACTACATTGCTTCCCAGGTTGCAGGAGGCAGAACAGAGGCCCAGGGGAGCATGGGGAACACCATGCGTCACATGCTGGGTAAGCAGGGTGAGCAAGAATCGCAGGCACTACACTCCCGCAGGCCTCCTGCGCTGAGAGGAACTGCAGGCAGGATGCACAGCCCAGAGTGCTATGGTCGTAGCTCCAAAGGGCTCCTGAACTACCCGACCCAGGCTAGCTCTGCACCTGTCCCCAGCTAGCCTTGACCCCACGCAGAAGGAGGGGGAGGAGCCTGCCAGGGAGCCCAGTGTGTGCTGTGGAGGAGGCCTCCTCCTGTCCTGGCATTCCCCTGCCCGTGGCTTGGGCCCAAAATGATAGTCTCTCTTCCCATATGTGTTTGGGCTCCCCAGCCTCCCCTGGGCATGGAGAGTGGCCCCCGTGACCCACAGCTCCTGGAAGTCTGTCCCTCCACTCGCCCATGCGTGTCCTCTGTGCATGTGTGTGTGTGTTCAGGAGCCCATGACTGCAGAGATAACTAACTATTAGCTTCCTCTGGCCTCGGGGCCCCCATCTGTTCCTGGGGCTGCTGCTCCTCCTTGGACTTTCGCCCTGATTTCAAAGAGGCTGTGGTGCTGTACTCTTCTCCCTTCCCTGCAGCTGACCAAAAAATAAAATAAAATGAAAGCCAGCCCCATCCCGCCTGTACCCGAGAAGAGGCTGACAGGAGGTCTGCAAACTGGCGCTTATCAAAAGCTCCTTCTCAAATTCATTTCAATATCTGAGCCTCTGGTTTCCAAGGCAACATAATCTTTTCATCAAAGCAACTGGTAAAACCACTGGGATCTGATATTGTTTTGTTGGCAACTTGTCAAAACTGTCATTTGGTTAAAAAAATTTTATAGATTTATGTAACCTACAAATATATATGGTGATCTATACCACTAATAATCATTAATAAAGTGCTGCCCAGGAAAGCCCGAGCAGCACCTCTCCGCCCCTTCCTGCAGAAGGAAGGAGTGTAATTAGACAGCAGGGCTGGGAGGTGGCTCTGAGCCGGGGACAGGCTAGGGGCACCTGTCTGTAGCTCTAATAAGGCAAAAGCAGTAATTTAGCTTCTTCCCAGAAACTCTTTCTCTTCTCACCATTTTTCTGGGACTCCCCATTCCACATTCTCCTTTCTCTGATTTCTCCCATCTCACCCTAAATACCCACATTCCACAGCCTGGTGTCACAGCCACCAGAGCCTGCAGAAAGGTAAACTGAGGCTTTCCTAGCACCACCGCCACGCCCTGCACAAGTGCCAGCCAGTGCTGCTCCCACACTGGGAAAAGCCAGACTGTTCAAAATCCCACCTCCCTCAGGAGCCGCTGTCCCCTCCTCCAGCCCAGGACATCGCAGAAGGGAGCAGGTTGAGGCCAAGAACCTGGGCCCTGCTTCTTAGGCCCCCTGTGCCCTACCCCACAGGCTCCAAGCGAGTATGAGACCAGTCCAGAGCAGCTGTTCTACCGGATCGCCCACCTCAACCGCGGGCAGCAGTACCTGCTGTGGGTGGCAGCCGTCACCTCCGCTGGCCGGGGCAACAGCAGCGAGAAAGTCACCATCGAGCCTGCCGGCAAGGGTGAGAAGCTTAGGGCTGGGGCAGATGGGCAGAAGCTCCCTTCCAGGATCCTGTTTCTCCCCAAATAGGGACCCTCTCCCCTCCGCCTCACCTGTGACCCAGCTGTGAGGAGCTGGTCCTCTGGCTCCCTCCTGCATTACCAAGACTGGGCCTCTACTGCCCCCTGACTCCAGGAAAGCCACACGGCAGGCTGCAGCCAGCCCAACAGTCACTCGTGCACAGCCTGCCCCCAACCCTCGCCTTGTGCTGAAAGGAGAGGAGGCATCCTCACCACCGCCTCCTAGCGGGGGGGAGCCTAGGTCCCAGTGCCCAGCTCCTGGGGGCAGAGGGAGCTGCAGCAGGGTGCACTGGCTCGGAAAAGAGCACCCTGCTGTGGGGGACAGTGCAGGCAGAGGGTTCCTGTGATGACCCCTATGCCCATCAACGCTGTGGGTCAGCATAAGAGCTCGCTAGCAGGTGCTCCCCAGGCCCCTGGCCCTGGCAGGAGGGTGCCATGCAGGTACCAAATGAGTTCTGAAAGCAATGACATTTCTGAGGCCTCAAGCTCTGTCCCAACACTGGGGCCAAGCAACTGGCCCAGAGGGATCCCAGGCCTCCATAGGCCCTGGCTCTTGCCCTGTCTGCTGCCCCAGCTACTACGTAACCACACACACACACACACACACACTCACCCACACTGGCAAGCACACATACTCAGACAGAATTCATGCACATACTAACATATCATATAACATAAATGTATGTGTATTTTGTATGTATCTAAAATACATAAACATGTAAATGCACACACCTTGTATATAACATGCATGCACATACACACAGACTCAGAGACATGCACGTATACAGGGAGCCAGCCCCAGCCTCAGCAGACTCAAGCTGGAGCCAGGGCTCTGCAGCGCCTGGCGAGCTTTCTCTGCCCCTCTGAGGAAGGCCTCTTCACTCAGGCTGCTCTGCTGCTGTCTGTCCGGCAAGCAGGCCAGCCCCACTCCCAGGAGGACCCCCTCTTCGCCTCAGTGGCTCCCCAGCCTTCCTGCTCTCCTGGAGCCCCATGTCCTGCACCCAAGTCTTGGAGAGCTCCCAGGTCCCTCACACATAGCCCCTGGGCCACTGCCCTGGGAGTCCTCAGAGCCCTTGGGGGCATGGTTCCTTCCTGCAGGGCTGGCAGCCCCTGGCACCCCCTCAGCCTTGGCAGTGTGGCCCCGTCCCGCTCTCTCCTTCCTGCCTGCACCGGTAGGGGTGAGCACCTGTCTGTGGTGCTTCTCTGTCTGTCCCCTTCTGCCCTGACTCCCAAGTCAGCCTCCAGTCCAGACGTATTCCTCCCTCTCCAGAACATGCAGACCCCACTGCCCCCGCCTGTGAGCCCCACATGCACACCAGGCTCAGCGTGGGAGGGGGGTCTTACAGTCTTCCTGCTGTGGGCTTGGCTCCCCGAGTGCTCCCGCACCATCGAGATGGCCACAGTCATGGGGAGTCATCTTTACGTGCCCCATCGAGACTAGCCCAGCTCAGCATAATAGAACTGTAGTCCCAGTACTTGGGAGGCTGAGGCAGGAGGATCCTCATGAATTTATAGCCAGCCTGGGCTACTTGCTGAGTTTGAGGCCAGCTCAACTACATAGCAAGACCCTGTCTCAAAACAACAACAACTATAACAATAAAACTAGTCCAATCGCAGGTCCTATCGACCTTTTTCATGAGCTCTGATCCCCCTCTACTATACATTTCCTCCGGCCCGTATGCTGGCTCCATCTCATCACAGCCTGGTCCTTCCTGGTCCTTCACGGCCACTTCCACTGATACAGCCAGGACTTTATCCAAAATTTCTCTTGACTTGGATTGGAAATCTGAGGACCCTAAGGAAGGGGGTCAAGGGAGAATTACAGGGTAGAATTAGAATGGCCCTCACCCTGTCTTCCCTGTAGCCCCAGCAAAGATCATCTCATTCGGGGGCACCGTGACGACACCCTGGATGAAGGATGTCCGGCTGCCTTGCAATTCAGTGGGAGATCCAGCCCCCACTGTGAAGTGGACCAAGGACAGGTATGTGGCAGGCCACAGAGCCACGGGGTGGCCTCAGAGGAGCGTCTACGGTGCCATTTCGTCCAGTGGCCCAAGTCACCTCCTGGCTCAGCTCTCACAGTGGGCTGCACTCAAGGATCCCCTGCCAGGAACCGAGGCTCTCCCTCCCCTGGGTGGTGGAAAAGGCAGTGTTACCGCAGACTCCCCTAAGTGCTGACCACAGTCCCACAGATCCAGGGTCCCTGAGCAAGCCGCCTGCACTCCCAGCTAGTTGGCCGCACACCAGGGAGGCCCCAGGACAAGGACCCTGTTCCCCATGGCTCCTTTGCCTTGCAGTGAGGACTCGGCAATCCCCGTGTCCATGGACGGCCACCGGCTCATCCACACAAATGGCACCCTGCTGCTGCGCGCTGTGAAGGCTGAGGACTCGGGCTACTATACCTGCACGGCCACCAACACCGGTGGCTTCGACACTATCATCGTCAACCTTCTGGTGCAAGGTGAGACCTCAAGAGGAGACGGCTCCTGAGGGCGGGGACAGAGCAAGAGTAGGAGCTGCACTGGGTGAGAGAGGGCTGGGCAGAGTGGGAATGGATGAGGAGACAGGAAGCAGAGGGGACACACCGAGCATGGCAGAGCCAGGACCTTCCTGTCACCGGTCCCCTGGCCCCCATCACTGCGGTCTGCCCTCTGTGCTGAGAGCCCTGACTTCTCTCTCAGTGCCCCCGGACCAGCCCCGCCTCACTGTCTCCAAAACGTCCGCTTCCTCCATCACCCTGACCTGGATTCCAGGCGATAATGGGGGCAGCTCCATCCGAGGTGAGAAGGGGTTGGACAGGGGAGGGCAGGAAAGGAGTCGGGGTTCTGGGGCAGGGGAAGGGCTTTGTCCACCTCTGCCGCGTTCCTCCATATGACCGAGAAATGACTGCAAGTGAGGGGAAATTCTGACAAAAGGAAAGTACTGGAATGCGTGGAGGGTGCACCCACGCCTGTGCGCTGCAGGAGCTGAGCAGACCTGAAGGTTTCCTCTCTGGGCCTCCGTTTCCCCATCTGTCAGAGCATACACACACACACACACACACACACACACACACACACACACACTAGATCAATGCATCTCAAGCTTGAACGTGGGTATGAATCACCCTACTTCTCATAGACATGCAACTTCTTGTTCAATGGCCCTGGGTGGGCCTGAGAATCTGCATTTCCAACAAACTACCTGACGATGCAGGTACTGGGGAGACTCCCATGGAGTAGGAAGAGCTTAAGCAAGCCCCCTTAGGCTGCACGCCTTTGGTTTTCTGCTAAACCCTAACGTTAGAGCTAAGCAGAAGGCACATCTGTCGTGCATACGCCCCCACCAATGGCTGACAGCCCCACCCTGCACCTGGCTGGAGCCCTGACCTCGTCAAGCCCAGCGAGAAACCCAGGTTGGCCCCACTGCCCTGCCCTGCCTGGCCCTGAGGCAACTGGCCCCACAGGTTTCGTGCTGCAGTACTCGGTGGACAACAGCGAGGAGTGGAAGGACGTGTTCATCAGCTCCAGCGAGCGGTCCTTCAAGCTGGACAGCCTCAAGTGCGGCACGTGGTACAAGGTGAAGCTGGCGGCCAAGAACAGCGTGGGCTCCGGGCGCATCAGCGAGATCATTGAGGCCAAGACCCACGGGCGGGGTGAGGCCAGGCTCCGGGCAGGGGTGAAGAGGAGGGGTGGGCTGGGGAAGGGGTGCTGGGGACAGCCCTGGGGTGAGGGATGGCTGGTGTGGGAGGGAGGAGCCCAGAGGCATGGAGGCTGGAGGGAGGAGACCCAGCCCTCTTCCCACCACTAGAGCACCTTGATGACAGAACCACCAGCACCAAGAGAAGCCGGCTCCCCTTCTCTGCTGGGAGTGACCAGGGTGCCCCCCCCTCCCCCCCCCTCCTGCTCCTGCTCCTCTTCCTCCTCCTTTTGCTCCTCCTCCTCCTCCTTCCGATCTCTCGTTCTTCACTTCTGAGGCCTCTCTTCCTCCGTTCTTCTTCCTCTCCTCCTCTTCTCCTCCCCTTCCACTCCCAGGTGCACACCCATTCCACTGGGGCCAACAGCTGGTCCCTGCAGCTCTGCAGTCCTGGCTGCCCCAGGGGAGTCCTTCCCAGCAGACATACGCGCCCTTCCTGCCCAGGCTCTCTAACCCCTTTTCTCCTGCTGGCCCCCAGAGCCCTCCTTCAGCAAGGACCAACACCTCTTCACCCACATCAACTCCACCCATGCTCGGCTGAACCTGCAGGGCTGGAACAACGGGGGCTGCCCCATCACAGCCATTGTCCTGGAGTACCGGCCCAAAGGAACCTGGGCTTGGCAGGGCCTCCGGGCCAACAACTCAGCAGAGGTGTTTCTGACTGAACTGCGAGAGGCCACGTGGTACGAACTGCGCATGAGGGCTTGCAACAGCGCTGGCTGCGGCAATGAGACTGCCCAGTTCGCCACCCTGGACTACGACGGCAGTGAGTGAGGAAGGGCAGCAGGGTGCGGGGCAGCCCCAAGGCTGACAAGGGAGGCTGATGGCATGGCAGACACACAGATAGACGAGTAGAAAGACAGATGGGGATACAGCCGGGGAGAGGGGCTGGCAGGCAGAGAGTGGCAGACTTACAGCAGGCAGGTAAGAGAACTGGTGTGCAGCGGCCAGTACAGACAGGCAGGCAGCGGTCAGGAGCACCAAAGACACAGCACCTTCAGAGGAGCAAGTCCTTGCTCTCCATTGCTTCAAAGAGAGAGCAAGGGAGACGGGGGAGAGATGCAGCCGATGCCTTGGCCCCCGAGAAGGTACATGAGCCAGGAGGGGCAGCGGTGCTGCAGGAACAAACACTAAGAGCCTGATGGCCTAATCCAGCAAGGAACTTTTCACTGATTTTCCTATGGTCCTCTGAGATTGGCTAGATGCCACCTTTAACCACACTGTCTTGAACATGGAGCCGCCAGGGCTCCCCAAAAGAAAGAAAAGGCATGCTGCTATTGACTTCCTTGTCTGGGGTAGCACTCACCACTTCCTTTCACACTCCGGTGTGCAGCTAGTGTTCAAACTAGTCATGTGGCTCCAATCTAACTGCAAGGAAGTCTGGGAAATGTAGGCAGGCACATGGGTTAACGCTGGAAGAGCACCAACTGGTGTCAACCATGTAGAGATATTCACATCCATGCACATACATGCATGCACATAAGGCACACAGGTCCGTTAGGACGCAGATAGCTGAATCCATAGGGGCCTGTTGTCCCAAGGTCAGCCAAGCCTGCAAATGTGTTAAGGAAACAAAACAAAAGCAGTGTCAAGAGATGGGCCTAAAAATCAAGGTTTCACGAAGGAGGTAAAACTTACGCAGAGCTTAAGGCTACCTTATGCAGAGTTGGAGAACAGGCAAAGCTCAGGGCTTGCAGAAAGTTATGTTGGCAGAAGAGCTTAGCATTTCCTCCCCTGGCACCCACAGTTAGCAGGCCTGCCCTGAATAGGAGCAGGTGAGGAGGACGCACAGGAGGAGGTTTAGTCTGCATCAGAGGAAGAGAACAGGACCTGGGGAGATAGCTCAGTGGCATAAGTACTTGCCTGGCAAGCACAAGGTCCCGAATTTGATCCCTGGTACCACCAAAAAAGGAAGAGAACAGAGTCCCAGCACCCTGACTTCTCCCCACTATTCCCCCTGTTTGATCCCCAGCCCCATACCTAGCTGGATGTGGGAACTTAAGCCCATCAGTTCCCCCTCCAATTAAATATTGAATCCAAGCAGGCTGGAAGCTTTACTCTGTGAGATTTCAGGATAATTCTAAAATAGTACCAGGAAGAGATTAACATAATACATTAGCACAACTACACAACTAGCTGCCTGTGGCTGTCCTAAAAGAACAAGAATTTGGGGGAGCAGCAGGGAGAGTCAGGACTCTGTGCTAGGTGCTGAATCTCAGAAAGCAGGGTCAGCAAGAGATGCCAAAGAGTTTCTCCAGCCACTGGACCCTCTCCTTAGTACCCGGCTCATGAGGGCCCCTGATTCCCTGTCTTACACCCATACAGGCACCATCCCACCCATCAAGTCTGCTCAGGGGGAAGGGGATGATGTGAAGAAGCTGTTCACCATCGGCTGCCCAGTCATCCTGGCCACCCTAGGTGTGGCGCTGCTCTTCATTGTACGCAAGAAGAGGAAGGAGAAGCGGCTGAAGCGGCTCCGAGGTGAGGGCATTTCCTCTAGGCTTTGCAGGGAAAGATACTGACTCTCAGCCACGCTGACCGCCATCAGTTGCTTGTGGCACCATCATGCAAGAGAGAGGGTCAGAGCCCTTTCAGAGGAAGGGTTACCCTCAACCCTCTGAGCCCTGCTTAGCTGCTTTCTTCATCTCTGTGTTACCAGCCAGGGCTGACATTGGCAAATACACACATCTTTAGGACCTGCCCAATTCTGCATAGGCAACTTCTATGCCACATCAAATGTTAGATGCTTTAAATATCACCTCCTTTCCTACATACAAAGCTATGGTCTAAGTGGGTCTCACATACCTCAATTTTCCCATACTTCAAAAATGTTTGCTCATTCATTTGAAAACATTTGAGTCTGTTGCATCATAGATATCGCCAGACAATACAGATATAAAGATGAGTGAAGAAGAGACAGGCCATGTCTTTAGAGTTCACAGTCTAATGTGAGCAGACAGGGAAAATAGTAGCATGGAGTGGTAACTATTAATTGTCCCTAAAGTAAGTAAATGAATGGATGACTGAGCGATTGGATGGATGAGTCAGAAGATGCTTAGATGGAAAGAGAGATGGTGGATGGATGGATGGATGGATGGATGGATGGATGGACGGATGAGACTGGATTAGATAAAGCTTGGATGGATATGTGGCTGGATAGTTAGGTAGTTGGATGCATGGATGGATATTTTGATGGATAATATGAATTGGTGATTGGATAAAAGAATAGTTGGAGAGGTGGGATAAGTGGATAAATGTTAAATGAATAGATAGTTAAGTGATGATACAGACAGTTATATGGAACACTTGACATAAAAAGAGGATAGCTAGATGGGCATGATTGGAGACATGGAGGGATGGGTAGACAGATGGTTGAATGGCTGAATGGTAGATTGTGGATGAATTTTTGGTTGTAGGTGGATGATGGGTGGATGGCTGGATGTATGGTTGGGTAGATAGATGGTTAGGTGGCTGAATGGTTGGATGAACACATGGAGTTATCAAGGTTTACTCTGAAAGATCTTATCAGATATCAGATTCAGTAGGCTCTTTGGTTTTTCAAATATCACAATCTGAGAATGCTGATCATATTCAAGGCCCCTCTGAGATTACCAAATCTATCCATGTACTTTTTCGGAACAGAAGCCCTACACCACAAGAAGAGGTGAAGCCTCTTGGTTGATGTGAGAGTAGTTATCTAAACTCATCCTCCACTCTCTTTCCCAGAGATAACTGAGGGTAGACCCTTCAGTGATACTTCTTTCCAGCCTGTTATGACATGCTGTTTAACTGAGGTCAGTTCACAAAGCAATCGAGCACTTAATCCACCCTTGTCATTTGGAAAAGGCACCCTTGCTTGATGAAAATCTAAGGAAAAAAATAGACCTGAGCCTAACCCTAAATTGGGAGCAGTGAAATGTCACCGCAACTTGGGCTATTTTGTAGATCTTTACACTTCTCCTTCTGCTTCTTTAGAGACCATTCCCATTTTAGGGAATTCTCCCTCCTTTTTCCCCCGCCTCTTCCAATTGTTATCCTGCTCAAACTCCATTCTTACCCAGCCCTCTCTCTCTTTACTGTTTTTGCAGATGCAAAGAGTTTGGCAGAAATGTTGATCAGGTGGGTACCGAAGCAACTTGATCATTTCTTATCTCATCCTCTGCCCCTTTCCCCCTGCAGGGGACACAGGAGCTTCCCTCTGTGTCCCTCTCCTATTCTACTCCCAGAACAAGAGACAGGCTTCTAAGACCTCATTCTCCTGCCAAGCCCTGTCCCCTCATCCTTCCTGGCTGCTGAGCCACCCACCTCTGCTCTTTCCAACAGCAAGAACAACCGAAGCTTTGACACTCCTGTCAAAGGACCACCGCAAGGCCCCCGGCTACACATTGACATCCCCAGGGTGCAGCTGCTCATCGAGGACAAGGAAGGCATCAAGCAGATCGGTGAGTGACAAGTGCACGAGCTCTCTGTCCCAGCCTCGTTGTGCCCACCCTGACAGCAACCCCCAGAGGAAGCCCCAGCTTCTCTCAAGGGCTGTTCCCTTTCTTTCTAGTGGGAGAATCACTGGCCTTTGGGGGACTCAGCATTGGATAAGGCAAGAGAAATTTGGGGAGTAAAGAGATATTTGGTGAAAATTCCTGGTGATTTCCTTTCTTCGTCTAGGAGATGACAAGGCCACCATCCCCGTGACGGATGCTGAGTTCAGCCAAGCTGTCAACCCACAGAGCTTCTGTACTGGTGTCTCCTTGCATCACCCCGCCCTCATCCAGAGCACAGGACCCCTCATCGATATGTCTGATATCCGGCCGGGAACCAGTATGCATTGTCCCGAGGAGGCAGCCCCCCACACACACACACTGGGGGTCTTAGGCCAGCTTGGGCAGAGGGGGCAAAATGAAAAGAAAAAGGGGAGGAGGGGGCAGAATGGAATGGAAGCATAGAACACTGGGATTAGAGACTGGAGGTCTTGGACACAGATCGGTTAGCTGTGACCTTGAGCATGTTACCAATCTCACCTCTCTGTGCCTCAGTTTCCATGCCTAGAAATTTTGAGCAAAGTTTGGATCTATTTGGTCTTCCGTGGCCTTCTATCTGGAACACTGTGACTGTAGGCACAAGGATGGACTCTATCAACGACCTTAGGCCAGGGGTGGCAAACCTATAGCACGCGTGTCATGGCGGGCTATTTGTTATCACTGAAAGCTCTAAAAGGGTTCACCATCACTGCTTCAGGGAGGGGACAGATAGTCAGGAGGCAGCAAGAGAGTCTTCCCCAGGTAAAGGGAAAAGGTCAGGTGGGTGGAGAGGACCAGGACCCCGTCCACAGCCCCTACATCCGACTCCGTTGCGCTCCTCTGGGGAACCCGCACAGTCAGGAGAGGCAGCACACTAGCATTCCCAACAGCGCTTCTGTCTCCACCCCTGCTGCCCTCCACCTTTGGCACTAAATGCCAATCACCCATATCCAAGTGCTCTTACCTCTCACTGCTCTCTGTACAGATCCAGTGTCCAGGAAGAACGTGAAGTCAGCCCATAGCACCCGGAACCGGTACTCGAGCCAGTGGACCTTGACAAAGTGCCAGGCCTCCACACCTGCCCGCACCCTCACCTCTGACTGGCGCACTGTGGGCTCCCAGCACGGGGTCACTGTCACGGAGAGTGACAGCTACAGTGCCAGCCTGTCCCAGGACACAGGTGTGCCTCGGGCCTTGCCTGCATCCTGCCAGCCTCCTCCAGTTCCCTATCAACATCTTACTTCCCGCCTTGCCCAACCTCCCACCAACCCATCAGGTCCACATTGCCTTCATTTCCAATGCTCCACTGCCCCACGGTGTAGCTGGGACAAGAACAGTTGCCCTCACCGAGCTCTCCTTAGTCAGGGATCTTATTCTGCTCCACGCAAAAACTGTCAGGGAAAATGGTGCATAGGATATTTGTTGGAACAAAGCCTGAGCACAGGGTGGGGAGGTTGATTGTCAAGAATGAAAAATGAGTGAGGAGGGGTAGCTCACATCTGTAGTCCCAGCACTTGGCAGCTGAGGCAGGAGGACCGCTACCAATTCAAAGCAGACTTAGGCTAACAGTGAGGCCCTGCCTCAAAACTAAAAGAATGAAAAATATTCTGCCCCTTGTTGCCAATGTTGCCTCTACTGCTCTCCTTGCAGAGAACAGGGTCTCCCAGCCTGATCTCCCCGCAGCTACTGCTCCCCTTAACCCCACACCTTCCGTGTCCCCAGACAAAGGACGGAACAGCATGGTGTCCACCGAGAGTGCCTCTTCCACCTACGAGGAGCTGGCCCGGGCCTACGAGCACGCCAAGCTGGAGGAGCAGCTGCAGCACGCCAAGTTCGAGATCACCGAGTGCTTCATCTCAGACAGTTCCTCTGACCAGATGACCACGGGCACCAACGAGAACGCCGACAGCATGACGTCCATGAGCACTCCCTCGGAGCCTGGCATCTGCCGCTTCACTGCCTCCCCACCCAAGCCCCAGGACGCCGACCGAGGCAAAAATGTGGCTGTGCCCATCCCTCACCGGGCCAATAAGAGTGAGTGCCCAGGGCCACCTCTCTTGCCTTGTCTCTGTGATCCCTGACTGGGCCTTGTCCTACCAGCACCTGGATCCTGCTGGCCCAGCTGGACTCCTTGGCAGTGCAGGATGGCACCAAGAGCAGGGACTTGGGGGGGCACTGCCCAGAGCCCATCCTCACTCCACTTCTTAGCTCTTTGGCCTTGGGGAAGTCATGCTGCCTCTCTGGCCTTAGTTTTCTCTAAATTTATAAAATGCAAATATGATACCTACTTCGTATTGTCATATTGAGCTTTAGAAATTGGATACGTGACTGATGCTTGGAGGTTGTCTTAGTCACTTGCACCTCGTTGGGACAAAATACCTGGCACCCTCAACTCCAAGGAGGAGGGGCTTACCTGACTCGTGTTTTGCTCCATACTGTTTGGCTCCAAGACAGGACAGCGCAGTAGCAGGGGGTGTGGTAGATAGCGTTGCTCCCAGCATGAGGGACAGGAAGCAGGAAGAGACACACCCCTCCAGACATGCTCCCAGGAGCCAGATGGCATGCCCAGCAAACCAGCTACAAGCCCATAATCCAGTCACCATGAGGACTCTGGGGACATCTAACCTTAACAGAGCACCTCATCAGGTAGTGAGTGGTCCTTCCCTTAATCTGAAGCTGTACCAAGATAGAGAGAGAGACCGCCTTGTAGGGCCAGTGGCACAGTGCCCACTGCCTGCCATGCCGGCTGGAGTTCATCCAAATACAAAGGACAGCAGCAAGCTGTTACTCATGGTAGTCATAACTCACCGGGGGTGTGGCAGCAGGCCTGGGGTTACAGAGCAGCCCACCGGCATATGTGACACTGCAGCATGCAGTGTGGAGCCTGTCCCGCCCTGCGCTGGCCGTGTTAACTGAGGCAGGACAGGAGGGCTGCAGGTGACCTGCAGAAGAGCCAGAGTAGAAAGTACAAGGACTCGGAGATGCGTGGTCCTTCGAGCTATGCAAATGTCAGCAGATGACTTAGTCTCCTAGAACCTCTGTCCTCTGGGAGCACAGGGAGTGGGTGTGGAGGCGCTGAAAGCACGGTGTGCGGAGGGAGTTTCAGAAATGAACTTTCCACCAGGAGAAGAGGGGTAGGGTGGGGTGCATAGCTGACTGAGCATCTGGAAGACTGGAGGTCTCACTGGGGAGCCCTCAGAGTGTAGTGAGGCTTCCTGGGTGAGTGGTGCAGAGTAAGGAGAAGGTGTTAAGGAGTCCTCATCTTTAGCACTAGTGAGCTGCCTCCACCAGAAGCGGAAGAGTATGTATTAATGTACTGAGCCACTACTGTATGTGCCAGCCACTGTTTCAAAGAGCTTCACACATTGGATCTCCTTTAATAACCCCATAGAGAAACCAGAGCCTCCCCATTTCAGATAAGGAAACAGGCTCGGAGAGGTCAGCTCCCTGGTTGGGGTGGCGCCTGTTCCCGAGGCGCCCGTCCCTAACGTCTTCTGCCTCTATGATTCCAGGTGACTACTGCAATCTGCCCCTGTACCCCAAGACAGAGGCCTTCTTCAGGAAAGCAGAGGGGCGTGAGCCCTGCCCTGTGGTCCCACCCCGAGAGGCCTCCATCCGGAACCTGGCTCGAACCTACCACCCCCAGGCTCGACACCTGACCCTGGACCCTGCCAGCAAGCCCTTGGGCCTCCCGCACCCAGGAGCCCCTGCTGCCGCCACCACAGCCACCTTACCTCAGAGGACTCTGGCCATGCCGGCACCCCCAGCCGGCACAGCGCCCCCAGCACCCGGCCCCACCCCCGCCGAGCCCCCTGCTGCCCCCAGCACTGCCCCTCCGGCCCCCAGCACTGAGCCTCCTCGGGCTGGGGGCCCACACACCAAAATGGGGGGCTCCAGGGACTCACTCCTCGAGATGAGCACATCGGGGGTAGGGCGGTCTCAGAAGCAGGGGGCCGGAGCCTACTCGAAATCGTACACACTGGTGTAAAAGCAGCGCGAGAAGAACAGCCCACCGCTCGGACTTCCGCACCGCCAGCGCTCACGCCAGCTGGGCTGCTGCCTGCATTATTTATATTAAACAGAGAGACAAAAACCAACAAGGAAAAGAAACCCCCCAAGTCATGAACACTTGTACATAGAACTCTTTTGTACAAATGAAACTATTTTCTTCTTCTCCATGAAGCCAGGGCACAAAGAATTTGACCATACGTGTCGAATTCCCCACCCCGCAAAACACGTGTGCAGAGATATATACATATATAGACAGAGGAACACACCGAAAAGCTATATATCAATATATTTCTCACACTTTCTTTTCAGACAGAGGCACAAAGACAGCAATTCTTCCCTCCCACTCACCCCCCGAATCTAGGTGGTTTTGACAAAGACCAAAATCCCAACTCAGAGACACTGCATGCGATTTTACTGTTTCAAAAAATCAGGAGTTGCTTCAATTTGCAGATGCTTATGTGTTAATACCTTTTTCTATGAAAAAAGACCCAGCGCCGTGTGCAATAAAGGTTATGTTTCTATGTGGTGGCTTTTTCCCACCTGGCAAGGGCCAGTGGGGAGGGCAGAGAGACTTTTGTACCAGGCCTGGGCTTTGGCTCAGTACTTGAAGTTTTGTGCAAGGCTTTCAGTTAGCTAAGGGGCATCCACAGAGCACCCCAAAGGGGCCCAGCTCTGCAACCAGGGCCTACGCCCCTCTGAGCCACAGTGTCCTTGTGTGTAAATTAAAGGCGCTCATAGCCCTTGAAGTGAGGTCACCTCATCGAGAGCACTGAGGACCGGGGGAGGCAAGGGGGAGTCTCCCAGCCTGTCTCACTCAGGACAGCACGGAGCAGGCAGGGAACCAGGCTATGTAAAACCACTTGCAAACAGTTCCATGCCTCCAAATTAGGGATGGGAGGAAGAGACTTTTATGTCCCTTGGGAATCAGGCCACAGCCAAGGCTCTGGGTGCTTAGGACAGGGAAAGGCCAGAGGGAGAAGGATAAAGGTCACTGGAGGTCAGAGGGGTAGAAAGGGCTCATCTAAAAGAACCTGGCCAGAAGGTGGACCAGGTACCTCACCAGCTTGGCAGAGTCAGCAACCGCAGTGCCAGGTGGGAGGAAGGGCATTCACATGAAGGAGCGGACAGGGCCATGGGGGCAAAGCAGCACTGCTGGTGGTGACAGAGCAGAGGCCATCACAAGGAGACAGCCTGGGAGCCCGGCCCCCACGCACAGGCTGCCACAGACGCCAAGGCTTGGAAGAAGAGGGAACAACCTTGGACAGGAAGCCCGCAAAGGCACAAGGCACTAAGTCTGTGGTTCAGAGGTCCTGCCCCCCATCATGGCCCTCAGGTACAAAAAGGGCTCCTCAGTTGAGCCTTGAGTTGTGGATCTGGAATCTAGAAGGAAGAGGCGTGCGGGATCTGCTCTCCCCTACAGGGGACTAAAGAACTAGGAAGGGGGGAACCGGACAGGAGCAGGAGGGAGGAACTCGCAGCAGGCAGGCAGGTTACACATGCCAGCACGGCCCACGGTGATGCGGAACCTTTAATGGAAGCACCTTTTACACAGCTCTAGTCCGCAGATGTTGCTCGAGCACCTAGCGTGTGCACGATTCCGCCCACGGATAACTATATTACTGGGTAAGAGAGGTTGGCACCGTGACAGCAGAGCCAGAGATCCTAAACTATGCTGACTCCTAGGCTCATCGGAAAATGCCCATCTCAGTTCCCACACCCAGGACCCACTCGGAGAACCACCAAACGCTATCCTGAGAACCAAGGCCTATATTCCAGGTGCCAGCCCTGTTTCCACCCCTTCTGTGAAAATGCGGGGCGCCTCCAATGCTGCAGCGCCGCCTGTAGGTCACCTCTGGAACTGCAAACACCAAGCTCAAACGAAGTTGAGTGGCCCCCTCAGCCACACTCCTGCACGATGGACACTGGGAAAACAAACAGGAATCAGATCCAACTGCAGTCAGCAGCAAGGGAATGAACAACTCTGAAGCCAGATGGGGTAGGAAATGGAACCACCTGCCTAAAGTTCACAAAGGAGACGCCACTGTGAAAATACATCCTGGAGCCGTCTTCTGTCAGGGGCTGAGCAGAGCCCATTCCTTATGTAACTTTAGTCGCCTTTTGTAACTTTACTGCAGATTTGGGAAAAATGTATCGCAGACTGGTTAATTTATCTGAAGTGAAAGGAGCAAGGAAAGGTAGAGATGAAAGGTAGACACACGCATGACTCATTCCCTAACTACCATGTTGCCCAGGTGATCCTGGTAAGAAATAAAAGGGGCACAAACAGAGAAAGAAGTCAAATCATCCCCACTTGCAGATGACATGATTCTATGCCTAGAATACCCTAGAGTCCTCCAAAATTCTCTCAGAATTGATCAACTAATTCATCAAAATATAAGGATGAAAAAAGCCAAGATGCAAAAATCTACAGCTTTCCTATACACTAATGATGAACTTGCCCAGAAAGAAATCTGTGAAACAATCCCATTCACAATAGCTCCAGAGGGCCAGAGGATAGCTCAGCGGCCTAAGTGCCTGCCTGGCAAGCGCGAGGTCCTGGGTTTGATCTCTGGCACTGCAAAAAATTTTTAAAAATAGCTTCAGAAAATAAAATACCTTTAAATAAATCTAACCAAGAAAATCAAGGACCTACACAATTAAAATTATGAAACACTGAAAAAGAAATTAGAGAAGACCCTAGAAGATTGAAAGGCATCCCATGTTCATGGATTAGCAGAATTAATGTTTTTTAAATGCTATACTACTGAAAGTGATCTACAAATGCAATGTAACCTCCAATAGAATACCAGTGACATTCTTCACAGAAATAGAAAAAACAATCCTAAAACTCATGTGGAAGCACAAAAGATCCTAAGCAACCCTAAGGAAAAAGAATAATGCTGGAGATATCATAATACCTGATTTCAAAATATGCTATAGATAAACCATAAGGAAAAACTACACAGGATATTTATTAAGAATAAGCACAGACCAATGAAATAGAATAGAGGACCTAGGAATGAGTCCATGCATCTATAGCAACCTGATTTTCAACAAAGGTGCTAACAGCGTACAATGGAGGAAAGATGGGAAAACTGGATAGCTATAAAAGATTGAAATTAGATCACTACCTCTAGCCCTGTATAAAAATAAACTCAAAATAGATTAAAGATCCTTCATATAGACCTGACAGTTTGAAGCTATTAGAGAAAAACGCAGGGGAAATATTTAAAGATATTGGCATGGGCAATGATTTTCTTATCAGGACTCCACCAGCTCAGAAAACAACAGCAAGAATTGACAAGCAGGATTACATCAAATTAAAAAGCTGCACAGCAGAGGAAGCACAGAACAAAATGAAGAGATAATCTATACAGTGAGGGAAATCTTTCACTTGCTATTCATTTGACAAAGGATTAATATCCAGAATCTATGAAAAATTTAAAAAACTTAACACCAAAAGAATAAATAATTCAATCAACAAATGGGCAAATGAGCTGAACAGACACTTCTCAAAAAACTACAAATGTCCAATGTTATATGAAAAAAAAAATGCCCAACATCTTCAGTCATCAGGACATGAAAACCAAAATTGCATAGAGATTCCATCTCACCCCTGTCAGGATGAAAATAAAAAATAAATAAATAAAATTTAAAAGAATGAAAATAAAAGATAAATGCTGGCAAGGATGTCCTTAAAACTGTTCATGGGAATGCAAATTAGTAAAGCCACTGTGGAAATCCATCCGTGTAGAGTTTCCTCAATAAGCTAAAAAGAGAGCTACCATATACCATTCCTGGCTATACCCCAAAGGAATCAGAGTTAGCCTGCTACAGGGGTGCCTGCATACCCATGGTTTTCAAGCAAAAATTCACAATGGTCGGGTTACAGAATCAGCAGAGATCCCATCGGGGTGAACAGATGAAGCAAATGTGGTGTGTGCACACAGTGGAGTATTAGTCAGCCACAGAGGTGGATGAAATCGCGTTGTTCAAAGAAAAATGGCTGGAACTGGAATCATCACCATGTTAATCAAAATAAGCCAATCACAGAAAGACAGGCACCATAGTGTCTTCTCTCACATGCGGAACATAAAAAATAAAAGGATACTCAAATGGAAGAGGGAACTATTTGGAAGAGGAAGGGGACCACCAAAACCAGAAGAAAATGAGAGGATCAGAGGATAACAGGGAAGGCAGGTGTGGTCAAAGTAGAGGCATGAAGGACAGTATCACAAAGAACCCATCCTATTGTTTGCTTAGTAGGCCTTCATAATCATACACACACACACACACACACACACACACACACACACACATTTAAATACAAAGTCTGGAAATTCAGTCAATCTTGTACAAAATCTCATGGTTTTATTTGCTGATAATCTCTAAGCTAGGGGCCTGTGAGATAGCTCAGCGGACTAAACTCCTGCTTAGGCAATCTCAGAGACTGAGGCTCAATCTCCAGCACCACATGCCATGCCCACCCTGCCCCCAGGGCGAGCTGAGCTGGCCACAGAGTCTGCGCTGGGGAGGCTGAAATCAGGAGGATCACTATGAGTCCGAGCTGCATAGTGACACCCTGCAACAACCAGCTACATTAAAATAAGTAAATAAAATAATCTCTAAACAATATAGATATCCCACAAGCCCACCTGTCTGAACCGCACCCAGAAGCAAATTCACAAAGCATCATAACCTCTGCTCCTCACTGTAGTGTCTGACGGGAGTCTGGGGAATGGGTGTCTCCCCAAGAAGACCTGCCATCCCTCTTTCTCTCTCTCTCCAAGTTCGTGGCCTCACTCTGGCAAAGAATGAAGAAGCGATATGAGGTTGGCTCCAAGCAAAGCCTCCAGTGGAAAATGGGAAAGTCAGGCCCAGCAAAAAATGAAGAAATCAAAACTAGAAGTAACGTGAGGCAAGGACTGTGCATGATGTCACGAATGCAGGGGAAAGCTACGTTACAGCAAAGTAGAACTCACGTGAGTTCCTCAAAGCTCAGGGAAGCATTATACTCACACTTATGGGGTAAAACTAGTTTCTGAAAATTATTGCATCATTGATGGTGTAATCCAGGCCAGTCCGGGTCCTGGCCTTCCTTTCTGGGTGAGATAAACGTCAGGGGGCCGAGGGGCACAAAGCAAACCCAGGTAGTGATCTCACAAGAGCTGGCTTCCTCAAGTACATCATATGAAATCCGCATGAGACAAGTCCACAATGGTCTGCCATCCAGGCCATGTCCTAAGCGCCTGCCTCCCCCTCCCCTGCAGTCACCACATCACCAGGCATGCTCAGCTCGTCACCAGCAATCTCTATCCAGACCAGTCTTAAATAACCACCTGCTCCTCTCTGGGTCTCTAGTGTGTTCATCACTTGAGCTCTGATGCTCAAACATGGTCCACAGGCCAGCAGCACCAGCATCGCTGTAAGATCCTGGGCTTTGCCCCAGCCTCACGGACTCAGAAGCTGCATTTCAGCGGCCTCACCAGGAACTCGGTGCCCATTAAAGCTCTTTTGTCTCCATCTGCCTGCAACCAGAGTTAGACACTCCTGGCTCGGAAGCTTAGCTCTACAGCCACCTCCACTCGAGGGGCTCAGTTAAAAATACAGAAGCCACAGCTCACCAATCCTAAACTGACTCAGAGCTTCTTCACATGCATTTGTATTCCTATCGTGGTAAAAGAGACATACCATAATCTGTTTTTTCCATAAAGGAGATTGAACCTAGGGCCTTCACACTGAGCTAATCCTCGGCCCTCTTTTTTATTTTGAGCCGCTAAATCACTAAGTTTCCCAGGCCGGGCTTGGACTTTCAAGCCTCCAGTCTCCCAGAGTGCTGGGATTGCAGGCATATACTACCATGCCCAGTTCATTTTCACTATAAAGCTCAGCACCTTAAGTAGACTCGCTTTATTCTGTAACCACTGCCGCTACCCATGTTAAGAACTTTTCATTATCCCAAACAGAAGAGCTGTACCCCGGAACTCCACACCATCCCACAACTTTGACCCATCAACAACCCCCCTACTTCCTCATCTCCAGCCTCTCTGGAAATCCCTCTTTTACTTTCTGTCTCCACGCAGTTACCTAAATACTTTGTATGACTGTAGCCACCCAGTAACTGTCCTTTTGTGTCCTGCGTGTTTTACTTAACACATCTTCAATCTTCACCGCTGCAGTGTACATCAAATTTATGTTTATGGATGAACAGCATCCCACTGCATTTTTCACATTGCTTCCCCACTCATCAGCTGATGGATAGTTGCTTTGTTTCCATCTTTTGACTTTTATGAATAATGCTGCTGTGAGCATGGGTATATAATAGGTATCTGAGGCTGTTTTTTTTTTTTTTTTTTTTTTTTTTTTTTTTTTTTTTTTTTTTTTTTTTTTTTTTTTTTTTTTTTTTTTTTTTTTTTTTTTTTTTTTTTTTTTTTTTTTTTTTTTTTTTTTTTTTTTTTTTTTGAGGCTGTTTGTTTTTAATTTGTTTAGGTTTACATCCTGAAGTACGTTTGCTGGATTACATGACAATTTTGAGGAAGTGCCAAGCTATTTTCCACTGCACATCTGTATTTGTAACAAGTTGAGATGATACCCAAGTACTCTGAACGCTCCGATGATGTCGCCGAAGACCACGGAGCACTTCTGATGGAGGGCCTGGTGCTGAGCTGCAAAGGCCCTTTGGCTCATGGGCCTGGGTACAAACTAGCAGGGACCTACGGAGAGAAGCCTGGCGCTACAGAGGACATTAGACACCCCACCCCCATCCCGTGTTTATCCTCCCACGGATACAGTTGTTGCTGGGAAGCAGCTGCCTTAACCACAAGGATAGTTCCAGGCCCGCTGACTTCTAGATGAGGTCATGAGGAGGAGCATGGGCCAGTGAGATGTGGCAGACACAGCACCCGCGGCTTTCAGCCTGGCTCCCAAACTCCTGCCCTGCCCCGCCCCACCCCGCCCCACTCCACCCCGCCCCGCCCCTGCCTTCTCCTAGATGGATGTCAGTGCCCGAGGTGCGCTTGGAAGCCACTCGTTGGAGATAGCAGGGCTCCTGTATAACTGTCAGGGCAGAGGCCTTTCTACTCCCACCATGCCAAATGGACTTTCTGTGTGCAATTTGTACCATGATAGCTGGGAGCTCATGACAGTTGGCACCGCTTTAACTTATACAGAAAATGAAAGTGAGCTTAGCTGTCCGTGGAAATCTCCCCTGATGCTCTAGCTCCAAACATCTTTCCCCATACCACCTCTCCCTCCCCTACCAGTTGGACTGGGGGTGCTCAGAGAGGAGAAGGGGTCTGCAGTCTGCATGAGAGAAGGGTGAGCAGGTTGGGTTGGACGTGGGCCCCAGTTCAGGTTCTGTCCTTCTTCCCACAGCCCTCCCAGGACAGCTGGCAGCTGCTCCTTCGGCGGTAACCCGTGTTTGCTTCAGTGTCTCTGAATTCAGACACTAACCTCAGGGACCGGGAGACCTCTGCAGCCGTCCCACCCAGGTTGCCACCCAGCTCTGCACTCCTTCTGCCATCAGCAAGGACTGTCTGCGCTCACGTGTGTCCACTATTGTGGATGTGAATGGGTCCCCCGAAGCTTCATGTGTCGGAAACTTAATCCCAGTCATATATTAGTGACATCTGAAGGTGGCACCTTTGGATGATCATTAGGATCACATGAAGGGGGGGCATGATGGCACGGGTGGCCCTTCAAAGGGCAGACCCTGGCTGACACGCTTGCTCTGTCTTCCCTTAGATGCCCCTGCCATGCTATGATGCAGGAAGAAGGTCCTTGCCAGCTCCCAGGCGAGTACTGGCACTGTCACTAGACTACCAGCTCCTATTCCCCACCTGAAGGGTGCCACCACCCCTCAGGGCCCGCAAGTCTCTTCCACCCCAGCCTGGCACACATGGTCTCCTCTGAGCATAGAGAACACTTACGTCCTTTCCCATACACCCAGGACAGTGCCCGTCTCCTTAGGAACACAGCATTTTAGATGCACACAAGAGAACAGTAGAAACAGGCAGGGAGGAGGAGACACTGAAGTATCACACAGCAGTTCCACCCTATTCACTGGCCCCACCAGCACCTTGGTGACACCGAGACACTCCACATGACCTCTGTGTGACACATCTGGGCTCAGCTCCCTGAGCAGCTGCCACCAGCCAGAGCTGTAGCTGCCTGGACGCCAACATGCGATTCAAAAGCCAGGCCTCAGCCTCCCACCAGGTACACATCCACAGGCCCAGGAGCAAGCCACAGTATGCGATGCAGTGGAACTCACAAGCTGCAGACCTATAGACCACAGTCCCTCCCTCCCAGCCATGCAACTGTCCCAATGTGACACCCACTGCCCCTTTCCCCATGCCTCAGGCCCTGGGACTCCAAAAAGATCCAGGACTAGAAGACAGCAGGTCACTGAGTGGGGGTGGGGGCAGCAAGAGGATTGCTATGGCTCCGCTGGCCACAGACCCCTGGGGCCTGGATCTGGTCACAGTGGAGTCTCACCAGGCTTTGCTATGGGGGACAGAGATGTCAGGGGACAGGACAGCACGGCAGCAGGAACCTACAGGGAAGGGCCCTGAGCGGCAGGTGGGGAATGGCGGGTAGCCACACTACAGAGACGACGACGGCTCATACAAGCCTACTGAGAACATTGCGGCCTGCCAGGTGCCACAGGCTGAGGCAAGGGAACAGGCATGACGCTGCCCTCAGATGAAGACATCAGGCTGACCTCTTGTCTAAAGCACAGACAGTCCAAGTGGAAAGTCGCAGGGGCAGCAGGCTGGGACTCAGCCCCCACCACACAGAGGTCCCGTTTCTCCCTCCCCTCCTGACAGGGAGGCCCAGGCACTGTCCCCAGCCACCCTCCTTCCAACTGCAGCCCCATGGATGCCGTTGTGGCTGGGGGCCTGCTTTCTCCACTAGGAGATGGGGCTGAAGAGAGAGGAACTATTTCTTTTTCTGTGTGAGTTCAGGCAGTAAGCGGACTCCCTGAGGAGGAGCTCAGTTACCCAGAGGCAGAAGGAGCAGCTACTTTGTGTAGCGAGCGGGCTGTCCTTGAAGCATTCAAGCACAGGATGGGTAACCTGCATTTCCACAGCCCTGGCAGCTTGTCAAGCACTTCTTCTAAGGGGTTCCTGACACAGGTCATTTCACAAATCCTCTCCGTGTGGCAGGTTTTCAGCTTCAACGTACAAGTGAGGAAATATCCTGGAGATGATTCCAAAGCTGCCCCACTGGTAAACGGCAGCCAGAAACCGAACCCAGGTCCCTTAGAGGCACAAAATAGATACTCAGAGCCAGACTTCCTCCCTCGCTCACATGATGCCTAAGAAAGTCCTCACTCCATCTCCTACCTTCGCCCCTTCCCTACTCTAGGCCCCAGAAGAAGCCCTGTAGGGAGACTGGTCACCAGAGAGTGGCCGAGGCTAAAGGGCATACTCCCCTGGCAAGCTTCGGCCCAGAGCTGAGGGGGCCATGCTTCCTGGAGCTGGGCCGGCCCTGCCCCACCACACTGTACACCCACAGACAGAAGGCTCTTCCCACATTGTCCAAGGGTGCTGCAGGGAGGGCGACCGCTGAGCCAATTAAGGAGCCCAGTAGTGCTCTCCCACTCGGGAGCAATCACCCCAGTGATCCAGATCTAGTCCTCCTGTCTCTTTAGAGGGCAGGGCCCAGGGGAAATATCCCAGATGAATGAAAGTGATATGGCTCTTTCAAGAGCAAACAAAAAAGTGAGGACTAGCTGATCTGGCCCACCCAAGGGAGACAGGCTCAGTCCCTCCTCCTAGCCCATCTTGTCCCAGCCTCGCCTACATCAAACTGTGGCCAGTGCACCATCCCAGAGCCCCACAGAAGTCCTGCAACTGTCGCCCTGGGTTCCATCTCAAGAAGCCCTGGATACCCAGGGGCATAGGCCCAGCATTTAGGAGGCTGAGATAAGACTGTGATGGCTTTGAGGCCAGATTAAACTACACGGTGAGAGCCTGTCTCAAAAAGATGAGGCAGAGAAAGAGACAGAGACACAGAGACAGAGACAGAGACAGAGATGCATTGCAGGGTGTCCCTAACATCCCACTAGCCTCAAGAACCCAAGGACCCTGGGAAAGAAGAGCAGCCATCAGGAATTCCAGGCAGAGGATACTCCCAGAGAAACCATATGGGTGATGATTTGGAGGATCCAAGGTTTGCCTGCCTGGACCACCAAAGGCCTCCTGGACTCCCTTAGAAGACTCACTATGTCTTCTAAAGCAGTAATAGTCTTGTAGTGATGAGCTTGATAGAAATACAAGGTGACACCAAGGACAACAGCTGGGTTTCCACCCAGCATCAGACAGACTTCCCACCTATGAAGGAGCTAAGAGCTATACCGTGTCTGTCCTGTAGCCTTCTCTCCTTTCACCTGATAAAAGTTGGCAGATTCTAAATTACGAAGACTTACACTTAGAAAGTCTGCCACCTCCCAGCTCTACTCTGATGTGAGGCAGGTTTAGGACACAGGCTACCAGCACCTTCCTTCCAGAATAGCAGCAACATGTCTTGCATAAGACAAGGCTCTGTTTCAACGTCTCCACTGCATACTTTTAAGTTCTGAAACTAAGGTGAATGGAGAAGGGCAGGCCTGTCTTCCCTGTGTTGGAGCTGCTCAAGACAGTGCTATGTCACCCTTCACTCACAATCTGTGAGACAAGGTCAGGGCAAAACCCTGGGGGAGGCAGGCAGGGGCCATTACTGAGATTCAAGAGAAAAGCAGAACGGGACTTTTCACCTAGACAATGATGGCAGGCCCTCCATATTTCAACCATCATCCCCACCCCAAAGAAGTCTGCAAATGGAACTAGCGCTGCCCTTTCCACACCACTGCCTACCCTGCCCTCCAGCCTTCCTCCCAACCAGGCCAACCCAACCCCACCCTCTTGGCAGGCTCCTCAGAGGTACAAATCTGAGGTATCCACTGGCTTCATCCCGGATGGTGGGGTTCAGGGTTTGACTAGGGAAAGCATGGGACCAGAGAAGTGACAGAATATGAAAGTGGCGGAAACAAAAGCAAAGTGGGGCATCCTAAAGCCAGGGTTATTTCTCCGCACACTGTTACCGCTTATATCTAGATGTACCCCCAAACCCTCATGCATCCACAGGTGGGGAGTTTTAAAGGTGGCAGGATTAGGGCACGTGAACGTGGATTGAGGATGTGATAAAGAAAGCAGGCCTGCCACCTGCCATGCCACAAACGGTTTCTCCTCCACAACGGCCCCTGTGCCACGCTGCCATGCCACAGAGCCGGCCAGCTATGTGCTGGAACCTCTACAAACTGTGAGCCAAAATAAATCTTTCCTCCTTTAACTTTTGGGTTTGGGGTCTTTAATCTCAGCAACATGAACAGCAACATCCTGTTTGTGTGGGGATCCTAGGGGGGCCCATCATCATTCCCAACATCAGTGCCTTAAGAGTCAGGGCTGGGAACATGGCTCGGCAGCAGAGCACTCACCTGGCATGCATGAGTCCGTGGGCTCCACTGATAGCACCACCATCACACACAGCCACAGACACAGACCCACTGGACAAGCATGGCTGGTGGACATCTCCCGACAGAAATACATAACTTAGGGAAATCATCCGATGCCATGTCAGTAATGACCCACACCCAAACAGGAAAAGCCACGAGGAACAAAGGTGCCTTTTGCTCACATTTGCATAAACTCTCCAGAAGTTACTGATGCTGAGTGTTACCTTCAAGAAGCACCAGATGGCTCACGGACAGAGTGACTTTCAAACCATTTGAATACTGAGCCATTGAACATATGGCCTATTCAAAATAAATATCCTTTAAAAACAAAAACTGTCCTCAGGCCCCAAGCTGGGCAGTCGGGCCTCTGGGGGTCTGGACTCGCCTCTGCCACACACTGACTGTGCAACTTGGGGCCGCTTGTGCAACCTTGCTTGGCTACGCAGCTAAACACAGGTAGACTGAGTAAGGGATCTGTACAGCTGCAGCTGCAGACTGAACGTCTGTGTCCCTCTCTAAGTCCTGCTGACACGTGGTCCCCCATGCGATTGTTAGATCATGTAGTGGGGTCCTCATAAATAGGATTAGCACCCAGATAAGGAGCTAAAAGGGACTGGGGGAGACCTCAGTGGTAGAGCATTGCCTAGCATGTATGAGGCCTTGGGTTCGATCCCTAGCATCAATAATAATAGTAATAATAATAATAATAGTAATAATAATAATAGTAATAATAATAATAACAACAGACCAAAGAGAACACAGCTTTACCCCTCTTCCAAGAGAAGGCATGGCTAGCAGGCACGATCTATGAACAGAAAGCAGACCCTCACCACACACCAAGTTTGCCAGCACCTTATTCTTAGCTTCCAGCCTCCAGGTGATGAGAAACAAATTTCTGCTGTAAAAGCTACTGGGTTTGTGGTATTTAGGGAGGGCAGTGCTGGGGAAGGAGCCAGGCCTCGCACATACTAACCGCAGGCTGCACTGCCGAGCTTTGTCCCCAGCCCTGTGTTTTCAGTAGCAGCCCAATTATAGTAAGTCAATCCCATTCGGTTGCAGCAGTCTATGATTTTAGTCTCCTGGCTAAAATCTGAAATCCATGAGGAAGGATGGGACAATTTTGGAGTCTTGGAAAACTTCCTTAGTAAATCCTGGCTCAGGAAGATTGTACTCCCTCAGCTAGGTGCCCCATGCTGCCTAGAACCCAGATCTTCAGGCTAAGTTGCCCAGGACTAAGCTGTGAGGCAGGAGTAAGATGGACGACGCCGAGTGGGGACCGAGAGCAGCAGACCTCAGCTTCCAGAG
The DNA here is from genome assembly GCA_004027915.1 of Capromys pilorides. Lineage (NCBI taxonomy): Eukaryota > Metazoa > Chordata > Mammalia > Rodentia > Capromyidae > Capromys > Capromys pilorides. The sequence continues at coordinate 27,122 of PVKN010002834.1, forward strand.
ACGCAGCTCTGGAGTCAAATCCCAGCCTTGAGCTGCGTGACCTGGAGCTCCTGAGTCAGCTTCCTGAGACTACTGAGAATAAGAGTACGGGCAAGAACACATGCAAAGCAGCTGGCCTGAGGAAGGTCTTTCACAGTTACTAGTTTCCTTCCTTCCTTCATAGAAAGTGGCATGGACACACTGGGCCGAGTTCTTCTGGAAGTTCTGCCTTTATGTCGGTTTCTGTATGCACACACAGGAACACGGCCCCCTCAGGTGGCCATCCTAGCAACGCTGTTGCTACAAATGCAAGACTACAAGTTTGTGTAGGCTGCTCACACCCCCAGAGCAGAGAAAAAAAAACATACCTGCCAGCCTAGGACTTGGGGGAGAAGAGGCTTATCACACATTTGTCTGCATGGCAGAGAGGCCTGCTGACCTTAGGGAAATGGTACTGTGGGTCTCCAGCCAGCAGGCAGGTGAGCAGGCAGGGGCAGGAGCTGGGGAGAGAGCATCGACTCTTCCCAAAGTGGCTGAGGTGCTCTGGGGCGGCAGGGACACAGGGTGTGGTTTTATACTTTACTAGGACCATAAGCACTCAACAGAATCTGAGCCTAGATTTCCTCTCATCCATAAAAGTGGAGCAGAAAATATCTAAGTCAGTATCTACATTGTCATGGTGGTGACTAAATCACATACTTAGGGAGGGGATCCATGAGGAAGGACGTGAAAGCCTCCAGAGAGAAGAGACATCCACAGGACTGTCGGTAGAAAATGGACCTGCAAAGATTTAATTGATGCAGAAAACAGGATTGTCGCCAGAGCGGGTCGTATCGCACAAGCTATTCCCAAAGCACACAGGCTTAGCCAAACAACAAAAGACTTTATGCGTGTAGTAGGTTGCTGCCTAGAAAATATCGGAGCAGGTGAAAACACCACTGGATCTTCAGGCCTTTTTCTATGGCAAACAAATGAGTGGTGGGACAGTGAGAGTTGGTTTCTACAGATTGGGGAAGCAAGAGCCACCTCATAGCTTTCAAGATTAAAAAATGGGGCATTTTGTTTAAACAACAGAACAGATGTCAGAGAACATTCCTTGCAGCCCCATAGGAGTCCAATAATGGGCAGAGGCGGTGGTCTGCAGGATGCTGTGCCAGCAGGGTGGCAGCTCTGCCTGGTACAAGACCCCTTCCTGCCAATGACTGGAATCAGTCCAGCCCTCATGCCGAGTTTTGCAACACAGGGGTAGCACGGGTGGAAAAGATAGATGGAAACAAGGCCATGATTGCACCCAAGGTGTTTGGGAAAAAGAAAACTAGTGATGAGGGCCAGAAGCCATCCTTCCTTTCCTGTGGCCTCCAGCTTCCTGGAAAAGTAGGTATGAGACCTGAGATATTAACCAGGAGCAGGCCCAGAGGAGGAGAGGCGAGGGGAGGTCATGCTCAACAGCCCTGAAGAAAGCACAGTGCTGGCAGACCAGAAGAGGCCGATGTCCTAGGTCCAGCCTCCAACTTCCAGCAGGGTTCTGCATAGCACAGCCCAGTCCTGAGACAGTCAAAAAGAAAGCTGGAATATTCCAGAAAGGAGACATTCAAGAATAAAGAGAAAAGGAAGGAATTGATCTCACAGGGCTGAGGTATTAGATAGGTGCTGGCCCAGAAGAGTCAGGTCCCAGGGCGCAAACATACTGGGAGGCTTTGTCCTGGGGAGTGAACCCCAGCAGGACCATGAGGTTCCACAGGACCAACCCTACTCCTGAGGGAGTCCTTGGCTCCAAGGCAGCTCTAGGAATGCCACCCTTTCTCTCAAAGGGACCCACCTCTCACAGGGCCCTCAGTGGCCACACCTCCTCATTACTGTCAAGTTCATACCCAGGCCCATGTAAGTCCACACATCTCAGCCCAGGATCAGGTTCTCAGTCACAATGTGGCTGACTGTCCCATCATCCCATCCTCTCCACCCATCTCCAGATTCCTTGAGTCCTGAGTGGAATGCAGCAGAGAACAGGAGCGTGCGCTGTCCGAATAAAGTGCAGGCAGCTGCTGAGGCACTTGGTCTGGGGAGGAGCGAGCCCCCGAGCCCACCTTGGGGCTCAGTAGCGATACACTTTCAGTCCGTTGTTTTCATCCAGGCCCAGCTGCAGCAGGTTCGAAGTGGTTGATGACTTGGGGACCGAGGAAAAGAGATGTCTGGTCATGAGGTAAAGGAAAACTCTAGGCAGCTGAGCACACCCAGGTGGCAGCGGAGTTCAGTCAGCTGCAGCCAGAGGCAACTGCAGCTTGGGGGACCTGCTAAAAGGATACACTTTGGGGTCATTCTTGAAGCGGTCTAGCCACTTGCGGTTGGCCTCGATCATGCCCTGGATGCTGGTGCTGCCCATCTCGGGGACTCCAGAGTGGGGCCGCTGTAGGAGGCGGAGCTGCTCGCTGGGATTGGGAAGGAGAGGGAGGTGTGGGGAGAGGACAAGAGCAGGCAGGCTCTGGGGAGGGGGTGGCAGAGCCTACTGAGGCTGTCGTGGCACCCCCCCCTTCCTCTCTGTACCAGGGTCTCTCGGGCAACTCAAAACTGCCCCTCCAGAAAGACTGGCCCAGAAGGGCGAAAGCTCACTTGATCTTGATTTTCGGTAGGAATGTAGACTGTAAAAGTGGAGCCTTGCGTTTAAAAAAAAACAAAAACAGAAAGACAAGCACCAGTCTCCACAAAGGAAGGTGACAGCTGCCCTCTGCCTTGTTCCTGGCGGTTTGCTACCAGGGTCCACTCTGAGCTCCCATAGCTGCCTATCCAGCCAAAAGCAAGACGCTCCCCCTCAACCGAGCTCCCAAGCTGGCCTAAAGGGATGGCCAGGGCTTGAGGCGGAGGGGGGGCACTGGCAAGGAATAAGATGAATGGGAAATTAATAACAGGTTTAAATAACTGCCCGTCTGTCACCCCCACGGGGTGTCCCTCTCACTCCAGATGTTGCTCAGCAAGACTCAGAGAAGAAGAGAGATGTAGGAAACAGACAAACAAAGAGCTCAATAGCAAAGACAAAGGCCAAACTCCAAATTCCAGGGCTGGAAGAGAAATGGGGCAGGATGCACAGCTCCTCCATGGGCAGATTTCTCCCCAGGGCTGCCGAGAGCCGGCTGGGTAAGCCCGCCCCACCCACCCAAGCCCACCCTCAGCAGTTAAGACCTGACTTCTCCCTGGTTGTGCAGGGACTCCTCGGGCCCGGGCAAGGCAAGGGGCCTGCAGCCCGGGGCCCTGCCTGACCTCCTGAGGCAACAGGACCAATGAGGTCTGCTCCTCAGAAGTGCTGCTACCCAAGCAGGCAAGCGGGCGGCCTGACTGTCCCACCCAGCTCCAGGAGGCTTACCTGGCAGACGTATAGCCCAGCCTGTTCTCCAGGGGGGGAGGGCAGCTGCTGAGCAAGGGGATGCCAGCTGGAAAGGGGGGGTGGGGGGGCAAGAGTTTAGAGACAGCAGCGCATCAGCCGGGCCAGACCCAGATGGCAGGGGGCCTGCCCTGCTCTCTAGCACCTCCTGCCTCCCCAGAAATAGATGCAAGGCAGTGGCCCCAAAATGAACACAAAAGCAGGGAAATTTTCTGTGGCTGGAGTTAAGAGGCAACAGATAGGAGCCATCCTATTTTATCCCTAAAACTTAATTTATTTTTCTTGTTTTTATTTTTATTTTTATTTTTCTGGACAGAGTCTTGCTATGTAGTTAAGGCTGGCCTTGAGCTGTGATCCTCCTGAGTGCTAGGATGACAGGCTTGCGCCACCATACTGGGCTTGTTTTTCAATTTGAGTTGAGAAAAAAAAAAATTGGGTCTGGGGCAGCAAGAAGAGGGGTTATTTTTGTTTTTTACATATTTTTTTCCCTCAAATGACTATGTGCTTATGGCTCCCCACAGCAGGTTCTTCAAGTCTGAGACAAGAGGTCAAAACCCAGGGTTCGATCCCCAGCATGCACTGCTGCCCCATCCCTGGAGCCCACTTAGACAGCAACTGAGACTGTGTGTGGTGGTGCATGCCTATAATCCCAGTGCTCGGGAGACTGAAAATAGGAGAATCGCTACAAATCTGATCTATGTAGTGAGACCCTGTAGACCCTATAGACCCTGCACCAAATACATTAAAAAAAAAAAAAAGCCGAGATCACACCCGGGTCAGGACTCGCTCACTGCAGTCTCGAGCACACTACTTATCCTCAGCGACCTCAGCTCGCTCTTTGTAAAATGGGGACAAACAACTTCCACCACAGGGAATTATCATATGGACTAAACGCCTGGCCCAAGTGACTGCACAAGATGGCAGCTGTTATGACAGTGACAATGGTAACCTTTCAGGTTCTGCTCAACTCTAGAATCTGGAGTAAAGGCTCCAGCAGGCCCAGCCCCGTGGAAGCCACCCTGACCACAGCATCTCCAGCTGCACAGACACAAGCAAGAACCTTCACCGGGACCAACAGACAGAGCCACAGGACCAAAGCCGGAAGCCAGGGAAAGCGGTAGGCAAAATAAAAAGACAAAGGAAAAGTGGAAGCAGAGGGTAGAAGAGAAGAGGGAGAAGACTCAGGCTGGGGCTCAGAGGGAGGCTTACAGGGAAAATACTTGCGCCACTTCTCTAGTAGGAAGTCGTCCACCGTTTGAGCCACAGAGGAGGAGAGCCTGGGGCCCTGACCCGGGTCCCAAGCCCACGGGGCAGACATGGGCGCAGCAGGGGACAAGGACGAGGCCTTGTTCAGGGAGAAGGCGGGAGTGGAGGTGCTCCTGGAGGACGGCGAGGACATGAAGAGTGGCGGCGGTGGCTGAGTGCTGAGGCTGCCCAGCACGCTGAGGACACCGTTGAGCTCACTACTGATCCGCTGCAGGGAGCTGCTCAGGTAATGGATCTTGGGGAAGGCAGGACTTGGGGTCGGGGCAACTGAAAGAAAGAGGCAAGACCCAGCTTCAAGCACTAGTGAAGCTGCTGGGGAAAGACCCAAGTTCAAGGCTCTGGAACATTCCAGACCCATCTGGCACTGTAGCCCACCAGTGGCTGCCCCTCAGCCTCATGACAGGGACCAAGGACAGCAGGGCTTCCGTGGTCCTGACAATGCAGACCCTGGAGCAGAAGCCCAGGACCCCGAAGGAAGGAAGGGAGCCTTCCACTCACCTGCAGGACACTGGAGGAGAGAGCAAATGGCCTTCCCAGAGGCCTGAGGGAGAAAGGGCTATAGGACAGCTGGCACACCCCGAAGGATCCCTAATCCTGCTGGCACTGGTACTGGCGACCCAGGCTTCACTCCTCCCACCACCTAGTCCAGACACCAGTCACACATATACCCCACCAGCTGAGGGAAGGGGACTGTGGCTGGGTCTTCTCCCTCCCTTCCCAGCTGCTGCTGCCACTCACCATAAGGCAGAGGGTAGGATGTCGAGCTTTCACTGCTCAGGTCTTCTGTGTCACTGAGGTCAAAGGTCACCACCTTCTTGGCAGGGCTCCCTCTTGGGGTGTCCTCATCTGAGGCCTGACGGGGAGAAGCAACTATTAGTGCTGACCCTTCCCGTGTGCTCCCTACCCTGTTGCCCCTGTGCTGCATGGGCCTGAGGCCTTGGTAACTGGCTTCTCCAGGGCCCAGAGCTCTGCCAGGCACCTGGAGCAGGCATACCACATGCGCTGCCTCAGGAGGAGTTGAGCCCGAGAGCCCTACTGCCACAAATGCAAGCAACAGGGCCACCAGGACTGGGTGGACCCCAATGCTCTCTCCCCTGCACTGTCCCTGCAGCAAGTCTCCACCTGAGCTTCGCTGATACCACAACCAAGGCCCCTAGAATCCAGGGCAAAGTGTACATGGCCCCAGGGAAAGGAAGAACACCTGGCACCATGTCTATTCTCACACACCAGTCACACCTCTCTTCAGGAACCAGAGCAGGGCAGGGCAGAGATCATTCCCAGAGCCTTCACAAGCAACTCCAGGGCTGCACAACACCATCTAAACCCAGACATGTTTATCAAACAGCAAGAGCCATCGCCATTTTCAGTCAGAAGCCCAGAGCCAACACCTAATTCTGAGTCCTAGAGGTCTAACTCTCCCAAGGCAGGACCTAAGAACAATTCAACCCAGTCCTGGGGACAGAACAGGGAGGCTGCAGGCACACTGGGCTATCTGGCCGCAGAGGACACCTCTTCCTGAAGAGAGGACTCCAACTGGTTCAGTTTCTCCTCCTTCCTTTTCAGCAGGTCGTGGCCTTTCCGCATGGCAGACTTCATCTCATCCAAGTGCCTGGTTTCCTACAGCCAGGAAGGAAGGGATGGAGAAATGGCCAACCACACAGAAACTGGAGCCCTAACTTTACCACGGACCGGCTGGGTACTCTTGAACTCATTACCTCTCAGTCTGAGAGAATGAAGTGAGACACGGCATGTGGTATGCTTCACACCACCCACACCATGTAAATTCTCAAATGGTGACTATGGTCATCACTGCTCCAAGTATTTATCACCACCATCCTTCACGGGGCTAAGAAGGGCAGTCACAGGCCCTGGAGGCAGCATGTACACACTGAGAAGCCTGCCCCAGGCTGTACCCGCCCCTTGCCCTCCACGGCCCCCATGCCAGGCCCAGGGGGCACCGGGCCAAGCGCCTCACCTATTCTTGCACCATCGGAATTCAAAGCCCACCCTGCCCAGAACCCAACAGGTACAAAAAGCTATAACGCCAGCTAACAATCCTTGTCACTACAAATGATGCTTGGAGAGGTCAACCAGAGAAGCAACTCGGTCTTCAAGCTAAGTGTACCCAAAGATGTTCATTTACAAATCCACTCTTTATCATTACACAGTGGAAAAACAGCGCTGGATTTGAAAATTTTTAAACCTTAGTCCTACTCTTCACCTAGAAAATGGGAAGAAGAATACAGGGTGAGTCCTTCTTATCCAAAATACTTGGAAACAGAAGTGCTTCCAACTCTGGAGTTTTTCAGATTCTAGAATACCGCATAGTCTTTGCTGGCTAAAAGGATTTTCAATCTATACTATCACACACGTTACATATACCACTCACATGAGGCTCAAATGATCTGCTAATAGAGAAGGCATTTGTTTGCACGTGCTGTGTAGCCTGTGAATGTAGGGACCCCAAGGCCCAGGCAGCTTTTCCACTGGAGCCCCAGGATCATGAGCTAAGGACAGCCTAAAGACAAGGGTTTCACTGGCACTCCTAGGGCTGGCGCTCTCCTCCAGGTACTGACCTCCTCCAGGTTCTTTCGCACATCTTCTAGCACCTTGGTACCCAGTGGGTCATCAGGTTCCTCCTGGGAACTGGTCAGCTCCTGGCGCCAGTGCTGCTGGGCAGCTTTCAGGGCTGTCTGCCGCCTCCTCATGGAGCGCGTCTGCCGCACCAGGAACTCCTTGGCACTACGGACGGCCATCCCTTCAGCAGAAAAGTAGTGCCGAACGCTGCAGGAGGACAGGCAGGAAGCAGAGGAGCAAAGAAAAAACTTCTAGAAAGCTGCTCTGGGGCCCGTGGCCACTTTCTCAGCAAATGCCCACCCTGAGCACACCACACACAGGAGCTACTGATTGGCAGCTGGGCAGGCACAGGGACATCGCTATGAAATACCCACAGCACATGGTACATGGACTGAGTCCTTCCACTCTAATCGGAAAGAGACGTGCCTGGAGCCTGACACTCACAGCAGTCTGCTCTGCACACAGAGGTCAGCAGACGCCAGAGCACCTTGTCAAGGGTCACAGCGGGCCACTGCCCAGCTTGTCAGAGCAGAATCCTCCATCCCTCCCCACCATCCAAGTGCACTGGTAGCCACTGCCACTTTAGCTCTGTACCCCAAGCTCTCACTCACCCCTTCATGGTATCCTAAGCTAAAATAAGGCAGGATTGGGAAACTCACCTGTCTGAGGACGAGATGGTCTCCTCCTTGCTCTGGGAGAAAGGGGACGATATCTCTTTGGTCTGCTTCTAAGAACACAAGAAAAGACCCACTGAGTGCCACAAAAGCTCACAACCTGCAGGCTCAATAGATCCTAAAGCCCCTCACAGTGGGCAGGCAAGGAAACGGCTCTGCCAGCTGCTGGGCACTCCTCACCTACAGGTGGAGATGGTGGAGAGGGCCAGAGGCTGGGAATAAGCAAAGGAGGCCAGGTCCCAAATAGAACAGAGCCAGGCCCCTGGTGGTAGCCCATCCTCCTGCTGCTTCCCCACCAAGGCCCCAGCTCACTGTCCCAAGTGATTTCCTCAGGTCCTCGATGTGGAGATCTGGCTCCAAATTTGTGGCAGAATTGTTCTCCTCCACCGCCAGCTCTCTCAAGCTGTTCCGCCTTCTCTGAGCTTCAGCCTCCAGGTTGCTATGGTGGAGAAGGGAGTGGGAGGAGGGCTGAGGCAGGGTCAGGCGATGAAGCAGGCCCATAGCACACTATCAAGACCATTTCCATGCCCTCATTCCCATCAAAGTCACCAGGCAGGACTGAGACATAAACAGTACAACCAGGCATCCTGCTCTTCACAGCCTCAACATGCTACTACCTATAAAATGCAGCAAAACACACCTCCCTCTGCCTGGCCCCCACCTCTCCCTACTAAGTGGACCCTGATGAGACAGGGCCTGAGAGCTGCTACAGGCAGAGGACAAGCAGGAGGGGCTGGCCAAGTGGCCAGGTGCAGGAGGCTCACACTACCTCACGTGTCTCTGTAGCTTCTGACTCTGCACCTGTAGCAGATCCACCTCAGACTCCAGCTGCAGCTTGCGGGCCTGCAGCTCATCCAGCACTTTTCGGAGCTGCCACTTTGACTCCAGCATGTGGGTGTGCTCTTTCTTTGCCTCTTCCAGGTGCTGATGGGTGGCTGTAACTTCCTGGAGATGGAAGAAAAGACAGGCACACCTAGAGACACAGTACGGAGACAGGGTACAGGCATCCCCGGAGACACAATAGGGAGAAGACAGGGCACAGGCAGCCCTAGAGAGTAAGGAAGCCAGAAGATGACAGGGAAGTCAGAGCCTCTGAAAACACTGTCTCTGTCTCAGGAGTCTGAAAAGTTTCTAGCTGCCCACACAGCCCACACCGAGGCTCCCAAGTTCAGGGCCCACTGGGGCATGAGTTGTGCAATACTGGTCCACACAGCCAGAGCCCAGGGTCCTGGACACGCAGGTGAACAACAGGGGGCCTGGAGGGTGAAGGAAAAGCAAAGAATGGGCCACAAGACAGGCAGACAAACCTCCTTCTGCAGAGCAACCTGCCTCTGTACATCAAGCAGCTGCTGCTTCTCCTTCCGCACAGTCTCCTCCTGGGGGAAACACGAGCCCCTGGGCTGACTGCATACCCCTGACAGAAGGGCTAGGGCCTGCCCTCTCCTGGAAAAGGGGACTCCAGGGCCCCTTCAGGGCCCCTGCAGAGCCAGCCTCCTTCCCAACCCCCTCACCTGGACATCCAGCTGAGCCATTCTGGCCTTGACATCTTTCATTCTGGTTTCAAGTTCCACCTCTGAGTCCTGGAGTTTCCTTTCCTGTCCAAGAGTAGAGTGGAGAGAGGATGGAAGTGGAGAAAGAGTATAAAGCATTAGCTGAGGAGAGAAGGAGGTTCCAGAATCCACTCCACTGCTGCACAGCCTCTGGGCCAGGCTCAGGCTGGCTTCCTCCCTATGTCCCCCAGCTATCTCCCAGGAACGGATGACATCCTGACCCCCAACAGGGACAAGAGAGGCAGACACGCCAACCCCAAGCCTTACAGGGCTAACCTCACCTTCTAGTCCTGGGCATTTTTCCCTGGCTCAGAAAGCAAAGCAGTAAAGAGACCCCAAGCTTCAACATGGATAGAGAGACAACTCTGTGTGCTGGTGCACACCTGTCATCTCAGCACTCAAAGGAGGCTGAGGCAGGAAGAGCAGCATATGCTTAAGGTCAGCCTGAACTACATAGCAAAAGCCTCTCTCAAGAAACAAAATAGAAGCAGAGAAAGACCTCCAACTCCTGAAGCCACCAGGGCCCCATCTTGCTGTGGCCAGCTCTCACTCCCAGCATTCTCCGCCCTGCACAGAGGTGGACACTTGGCTCTGCCCGGGCCTCTACCTGCTCCCGATGCCGGCGCCGCAGGTCCTCGAGCTGCTGCTCCTGCTCCTGCCTCGCCATCTCCAGCTCCCGCTCGTGGGTCCTCCGCAGCCGCTCCAGCTCTGCAGTCAGGTGCCCCAGGAGCTCGGCCCGCTGCTTCCTCTCCTGTAAAGGTGCGAGGAACTGTGGGTAGGAAACTTCAGGACTCCTGGCACTTCCCAAATCAGTCTCCTCTGCCCCTTCAGCCGCAGGTCAGTAAGACTGGGTCATCCCCTGCACCCCAAGCCAGCTCTCAGTGGCAGCCCCCCCCCCCACTGGCAGGAGCCTGCCTGCCCCCATCACTAGCCCACGAAGCAGATGCTGGCCCAACAGCCTCCTCCTTAGTGAAGAGTTCACTCATCAGTTCACACTAGTCCTCAGGGGGGTCAGACTTGGCCTGGGAAGGCAGGAGGCTAAATTTCATCAGGGGACTATTATCACTGTCCCCGAAGAGTGCAGAGTCCACAGAGTTCCAGTTCCTGGAGCAGGAGCCTAAAAGCCTCCCATAGGACCCAGCTACAGACTGAGATCCCCACCTGCTGCTCATCCCAACACAAATGAACAGAGCCAGCCCGTGTTCCCTTGGGAAACTGGACGTTCGCACCTTAAAGCCAAGACAGAGATGGGCCGCTGCTATCTAAGTGTCGCTTGGCTCTTGCCAGGCTGTTACTTGGTGTCCTGAAATTTCATTAGCCCTCATGGCCTGCTGTGGGAATGACTAAACCTGAAGGCTCTAGCGTTGGACAGCTGTGCTGGAACTTTCGGTCCTTTGCTAATTAATGGAGTGACCTCAGGAAAGTGACTTGAACTGCGCAGGACCGAGTGACCTCTTCTTTAAAGTGGAGGTAATGACAGCACTGTTTCAAGGACTCAACAAAGGGCTGAGATAGCTGAAGAGCTCAGCACAGCACCTGTCACACGGTGTGAGACCAGTACGTCAGCTGCTGTCCCCACTTCACTGAGAGAGTGCAGACAGCCACGGAGGGTCCCAGGAGGAGAGCCCCACAGGCCCTGACCACAGGGCTGCTTCTGCCACACTGGAAGCGGAGGAGGGGAGAGAGGCGTGGGACATGGTTGCGCTACCTCGGCTTCATACCGCTCTCGGGCCTCAGCCAGGACTCGCCAGTGCTCCTCCTTCATTTTGTCCAGCTTTCTCTCGTGATCCCTTTCCACCTCCTGCCGCTTCTCTCGCAGGAGGCCGCTGAGCTGCAGAATGCATGGCCAGCAGGCAGCTTGCAGGACCAGGGGGAGCAGCAGGGCACCCCCACTGACCCCACTCCACCTCACACACGCCCCTCCCCCACACCGCTTCCCCACAAGAGCAGTGTCAGCTCCTGAGGAAACAGGGCCCAAGCACCAAGCCCTACTGAGCCATGCAAGCGAAGTGCAGCACTTTCGGGCCACAGTGCAGCCCGCGACAGTGGCCAGCACTCACCTCCTGCTCATACTCGGCCACCTGGTGAGCCTTCTGGAGAGCTCTCTGCTCTGCCCACCCGAGGTTCTCTTCAAGCCGACCTGCCTCTTTCTGCTGAGCTTCCTCTCTCTTCTTCTGGAGGCCAGAGACCACCTGAGGAGGCACCAGTGTAATGCCCAGCGACAGAGTAGAGCCACCACGTAGGGACTCGCTCACAGTCCCCCCACACCCATCCCAGGGGCCTGGAAGGACAGGGAAGCTTCTGCCCTCGTAGCCAGAGGACAGGCGCTCTCCTGCTGGCACCACGAGGACGTCCTGGGTGCGTGGGCCGAGTCTCACCTCCCGGTGCTTGGCCTCCAGTGAGGCACGGAGCTGCCCCAGCTCGACACTGTGCTTGCTCTCCAGCGCTGTCACAGCCTGGGGAGCAGCAAAGGGCCTGTGAGGGAAGCAGGGCAGGGACACTGGCCGGACAATGACCAGAGGAAGGCAGAGCCAGGAAGCTGGCCCCAACCTCCTTGTGATAAGGGACTAAGGGAAATCACAGTGCACGGCTGCTGCTCTGAAACTGCTCAGCCCCTCAGGGTCTGCACGCTGCACAAGGACAGAACCTGAGGGCCAGAGCAGAGGCCAGGCCAGCACACCTGGCCCTGGGTGAGCCATGGTAAGGACAGACGGGCTGTGACGAAGACCCAAGCCAGGGCGGTGGGGCACCACGTGCTCTCCCAAACACCCTCATCCTGCTGCAGTTTCTCCATCTGGCGGTCTCACTCCTCACCCCGTATGAGGCCTGCCTGGCACCATGGTGTCCACTCTGGAGGGAGCCCATCGGCCCAGAGGGAGAGGTGCAGACAGACAAAGCCCCTTCCAAGGTGCTGGCCTGTCAGTCTGAGACCAGGGGGAACACTGGGGAGACAAAAGCCACTGCAGCTGCCCCTCAGGAACAGGGACAGGATGCCTTCACCTCAAGTCCTCTGGCCTGAAGGACATTCTGTTGGTTGTAACAACCCAGCCACACAGGACATTGCCCCCATAGCCTCTGACGGTTCCCTGTCACTGACAATACCCAACCTCCAGCCCGGCTGGACCTGGAGGGCCACTAGAACCTGCGGTGTCTTCCACTGGCCCCAGGAGCCCAGGGTCAGCCCTGCCAAGACAGACGGCTCCTGTTTCCTAGAACTGCCCGTACACGACACCGCTGTGCCTGGCACTCAGGTGTGCCCCTCCTCTCCTTCTGCCTCAGCCCCTCCCATACAGCCCAGAGACAAGAGTGAGGTCCCCAGTGAACCCCTTACTTCTTTTCTCTCCACTTCCAGCTGCTCCCTCAGTTGCTGCAAAGCCTCTTCCTGCTGGATCTTCAAGGTAGCCCGAGCTCTCTCCTCCGAGGCCTCTAGCTCTTCCCTGAGTTGTTCAAGCCTCCGCCTGCTTTCCTGTTCCAAGCTGGCCCTCTCAGCCTTTTCTAGAGCCTCGACCTCTTCTCTTATCCTCTGCAGGGACGCCTCCTGCTCAGCTCTTGGGAGAGAGACCAGGGTAGGGACGTGCTCTGGACTGCCACCCACACGGCTGCGCGGGTCCCTGTGTGCTCTCACCTGATCTGCTCCTCATCTGCTTCCATGCTAGACTGGACCTGGGCTCGGAGCTGGGACAGCCTCTGACCCTCCTCCTCTTTCATTCGAGCTTCCTCCTCCTCAGTGGCTTTCTGCAGCTGCTCCTTCAGGGAACT